>PGTU02001070.1:0-45718 GCA_002896215.2 Cicer echinospermum
ACTTTTGTCCTCTTAATCCTAATTTTGACATAATTAACAAACATACAATGTTCATACATCATATGATAAATCTAACATTTTAACTGAGTAAGATTTCAGGAACAACAACTCAACCCTACATACTTGAGACAATTGCTTGGAACTTAAGAAATCAACAAAAGTTGGAATAGTTACTGAGCAAATCGATTAGGCAATCGATTTCATAAAAGGGTTGTAAGGAAACACGTAGTTTGTGGTTACACAATCGATTAGGCAATCGACTGGCACAATCAGTAATAAAAATTGTGCAAGTCAGAGGCAACCTGATTTGTATGCTAATCGATTGGCACATCGACTGTGCAAATCACAAAAGAAAATAACGATAAATAAAATCGATTTGAGTAAATCGATTGGGCCGAGTCACAGGGCCATCCCCATTTACAGGCTAATCGATTGAAGTCGATGTCGCAAAAGAAATCGATGTTTCAAAATACAAACATAACGATTGACAATCCATTGTGCGAAATTCAATATGACCAAATTTGGTATCAATCATTAAGGAAATCGATTGAGCTAAACCAACTGGTAAAGTCTTTTCAGAAACATACTACCAAATCGATGGCACTCCGATTACGTGGAATAAGCTAGTTCCTGTTTAAACACATCGATTGGCAAATCATGAACAAAAATTGAAATCACAGGGAGCTCTTATATGTGGGCCAAATCGATATGGTTATTATGAATCGATTTATGTCTAGTGAATCGACTAAGTAATCGATTGGTTTTGATTTTATTATTGGAACAAAAACACCTGACATCGATTATGCAATCGATTCATATATAGTCACACATAATTTCTGAAAAGTGTATTAAAAGGAATCGTAGGAATCGATTAGTTAATATAGTTTCAAGATCAGAAAAAACAAGACTTGCGATAATCGATTGGCAAATTGATTAAGCCCGTTTTATCACATTAATATCGATGGAGAATCATTTATATGTTGTTTTTCAGAAACTAAATAAAGAGTTTTCAAATCATTTCTCAGATATTACTTCAGAAACACTGAAGAACTCTTAAGAACCTTTTTGATAATTCTGATATTGCTTTTTCAGATCAAGACCAAAAGATTTTTCATAATCAATAAGAGAGCTGAAAAAGGATTCTTGAAAAACAAAAGACAATGATCTCACAAACACTCAAATGAACAACCAGATTATTGTGTGAGATACATTGATAGAGATTGAAGACAAACTCTGTACTTCTTTTATATCTTTTTGTAACAAAGTTTTGTATAAAGAAACAACTGTGAAAAATCCAAGTTTGAAAACTGGTGGCGATCTTCGTTGATGTAAAGATCATCAAGAAGGAGCTGTACTTGATCTTGAGTGAGTCTGACGAGTGACTGCAAGGATCAAGGGGTTAAGAAATAGGAAAGAGTTTGAGTTAGATAGATAGGTTTCGAGGAAACTAGACAATCTGTAAAAGAGTCTCAATTCTTTCTATTGAAGAAAAAGCTAAAATACAGTTGGATTGTCAGGACTGGATGTAGGCTGTCATACTGACAGCTGAACCAGGATAAACCTTGGTGCATTCTATCCCTTATCTTTTTACTTTTATTGTGGATCTTGTATGCTATGTTATATTTCCGCTGTGTATAAATCTGAATAAATCTTGCATCATATGATTGTATGTTCGATCTTGATTGTATGCTAGACGTATTCTGTTTTCTATATTGTTTTAATTTGTTAAAGACTGTCATATTCTGTAATAACGAGGTCATAATAATCAACAATTGGCATCAAGAGCCTGACTTTTTTAGAGGTAATACTCATAAAAGAACATGGCCTCAGTTGAATTTCTAGGAGAAGGTGCTTCACTTGCAACGCCCCCTGCCTTCAATGGAGCCGCATACATGTATTGGAAACATAGGATGTTGATATTTCTCGAAGCTAGTGGTATTGATATTCTAGATGCTGTAGAAAATGGACCCTACATACCTTCAATAGCTGGGACTGGTGATTCACTAATTCCTAAACCCAGATCCGAATGGTCTGAGGATGATAAGAAGAAGGTAGGATATAATGCTAAGGCTAAGAACATAATAACCTCTGCATTATCAGCTGATGAATTTTTCAGGGTCTCAAATTGCAAGACTACTAAAGAGATGTGGGACACTCTTCAACAGACACATGAATGAACCACATATATGAAAAGAGCTCGAGTTAATACACTCATGCATGAATATGAATTGTTTAACATGAAGACAGATGAATCCATAAATGACTTGCAAACAAGGTTCACTCACATTATCAACAACCTACATGCTCTAGGAAAAGTTATGGATAGTGAGCAGCAAATAGGAAAAGTCATGAGGTGTTTAACAAGAGAAGCCATTGCTGAGTCAAAAGACATTGCAACCATGACTATTGCAACACTGTTTGGAAAGCTCAGGGAGCATGAAATGGAATTGCACAGGTTAGATGAGTCAGAACAAGTTAACAGGAAAAGAAAAGGATTATCTTTGAAAGCCCAAACGCATCAATCAAAAACTGAACAAGATAGTTGCTCAGATGAATCAAGTAGTGAGACTGATGAAGAGCCTGAGATTGGTTTACTTGTCAAAAAGTTTAAGAAATTTCTGAAAAAGAAAGACAACAAATTCAGAAAGCCATCCAGTTCTAAGACTAGTGACAACAAGACAATCACCTGTTATGAGAGTGCGGTAAAACAGGTCACATAAAGTCTGAGTGTTACAAGTTGCAAAACAAAAATAGAGCTACAAAAACTAAAGGCAAGGAACCAGCTACCAAAACCAGAAAAGCATATGTTGCATGGAATGACAACGAAGAATCCTCTGCCTCTTCAGAAGAAGAAGAAGCAAATTTATGTCTTATGGAAAATACCGACTCAGAATCAGAAAATGAGGTTAGTTCACAATCTAATCCATCTTATGATGAACTACAAGAAGCTTTCAATGAACTGCATGATGAATATGTGAATTCTATTAAACAGTTGATAAGTACAAAGAAAATGCTTGAGCAAATGAAAAATGATCATAAGAAAATTGAGGATTTGTATGAACAACTGAAAAAGGATTCACATGACAAATCTGCAAGATGCATTGAACTTGAAAAAAAATGTTGCATCATTAAAATCTGATTTATTGAAGTTTTCTAGTAGTGAAGATATACTGAATGTCATACTTAGCAACCAAAGACATGTTAATGAAAAATCTGGTTTAGGATATAAACCCAATATGCATGTTAAAAGGAATAACACTAGATATGGTATTGGTTATACGCAAACCAGAAATGTCAAACATAGTCAGAAATCTGCTATTTCAAAAAGGAATATATATGACATCTTTACTAAACCAAACAAACATTCATCCTTTGATGGTACATGTCACTTCTGTTGCAGAAAGGGACATTTTGTTTCAAATTGCAAATTTAAAAAACTAGCCAATAGAGGATGGTAGCAAGTTTGGATAGCAAAGAAAACCAATTTTTGACACTAACCTTCCAGGACCCAATTTAAATTGGGGAGCTAAAATAAAATTCTGATTGTGTGTTGCAGGTGTGCTTGACATCCACTAAGCATTCTTGGTATTTAGATAGCGGATGCTCAAAGCACATGACAGGAGACAAATCCAAATTCCTGTCCTTGACATTAAAGGAAGGAGGTTTTGTCAAATATGGTGACAACAATAGAAGGAAAGATTATTGGAATTGGTGACTTAGGCAATGAGTCAACTGCAGTAATCAAAAATGTCTTGTATGTAGAAGGGCTAAAACACAATTTGTTAAGTATAAAGGATTTCAAGTAAGTTTTTCATCACAATCTTGTATTATTGAGCATAAAGATGACAAACACATAAAGTTAGTTGGTGATAGAATTAATAACATTTATATGTTAGATTTTAATTCTTTGCCAAGTACTAAATGCTGTTTGTTATCTAATTCAGATGAGACTTGGTTATGGCATAAACGTATAGCGCATATTCATATAGATCATTTGAATAGACTGGTTAGCAAACAGCTAGTTATAGGTCTCCCTAACAAGAAGTTTACTAAGGATAGGCTTTGTGACTCCTGCGAGAGAAGTAAACTAGTTAAAACTTCTTTTCCCTCAATAGATATGGTCAAAACCAATAGGGTTTTTGTAGTTAGTACACATGGACCTTTTTGGTCCTGCTCAAGTGAAGAGCTTTGGAGGTAACCTTTATGGATATGTGTTGGTAGATGACTATTCCAGGTTCACATGGACATATTTTCTGGCTCACAAGAGTGAGGCATTCTCAACTTTTAAGAAATTTGCTACTTTGGTTCAAAATGAGAATGACTAGAAAATTATATCAATTAAAAGTGATCATGGAGGTGAATTCCAAAATGATTCTTTTCAAACTTACTGTGAACAACATGGAATAAACCACATATATTCAGCCCCTAGAACTCCACAGCAAAATGGGGTAGTGGAGAGGAAAAATAGGTCCTTAGAGGAGTTAGCTAGGACTATGCTTAAGGACTCTAACCTACCTAAGTACTTTTGGGCAGATGCAATTAGTACAGCCACTCATGTTGTCAATAGAGTTCTCATTAGGCCCCTGCTTAGAAAACCCCCTATGAACTGTACAAGGGTAGAAAACCAAACATTTCCTATTTTAGAATCTTTAGTTATAAGTGCTTTGTGTTGAACAATGGCAAAGAACACCTAGGAAATTTTGACCCTAAGGCAGATGAAGGTATTTTTCTAGGATACTCTCAAACCAGTAAGGCCTATAGAATCTACAACCAAAGAACAAAGACCATAGAAGAGTCAGTTCATGTAAAGTTTGATGAATTATTTGCAGAAAACATGAACAAAACTCCTCATATGGTTGATGACTTTTTGGATGAAGTTGTAGAATCTGAACCATTAGAACAAACTGTAGCTGTACCTCCAACTAGAACTGACTGTATAGAACCCATAAGGACTGGTGATTTACCTAGGGAATCGAAGTTCAACAGAAACCACCACATAGATAACATTATAAGGGATATCTCTAAAGGAGTTGCAACTAGGAAGAACCTTAGACGGTTCTGTAACTTTACAGCCTTTGTGTCTCAGATTGAACCTAAGAACATTAAGGAAGCCCTGTTAGATAGTGAGTGGATACTTGCTATGCAAGAGGAGTTAAACCAGTTTGAGAGAAACAAGGTGTGGAGTCTAGTACCTAAACCAGAAGGTAAGCACATCATAGGAACAAGATGGGTGTTCAGGAACAAATTATATGAAAATGGAGTTATAACCATAAACAAAGCTAGGCTAGTAAGCCAAGGGTTATAGTCAAGAGGAAGGAATAGATTTTGATGAAACCTATGCCCCTGTAGTTAGGTTAGAAGCCATTAGAATTTTACTTGCTTATGCATGTATAATGGACTTTAATCATTATCAAATGGATGTGAAAAGCGCCTTTCTCAATGGTGACCTCCAAGAGGAAGTTTTTGTTAGCCAAAAACCTGGTTTTGAAAATCCTGATTTTCCTAATCATGTGTATAAGCTATCAAAGGCCCTCTATGGTTTGAAACAAGCTCCAAGAGCTTGGTATGAGAAGCTCATCAATTTCCTCATTCAACAAAACTTTTTTAAGAGGAAATGTTGACAAGACCCTTTTCACAAAGACAACTGGAAATGATATCTTGCTGGTCCAAGTGTATGTTGATGACATAATATTTGGATCTACAAAAAATAAGTTGTGCAAAGATTTTGAAAAATTTAATGAAAGGTAAATTTGAAATGTCAATGATGGGTGAACTATCTTATTTCTTGGGATTTCAAATTAACCAAAGCAAGCAAGGCATTTTCATTAGTCAAACTAAATACTGTAATGATTTGATAAAGAAATTTAATTTTTAAAACCTTAAGTCCATTGATCCTCCCATGAGTCAAGGAAATTACTTAGACATAGATGAGAAAGGTAAACCTGTAGATGTTACTAGGTTTCGGGGTATGATAGGATCATTGCTCTATCTTACAGCAAGCAGGTCTGACATCATGTTCAGTGTTTGCATGTGTGCAAGATACCAATCAAATCCTAAAGAGTCTCACCTTAGTGCAGTTAAGAGGATTTTCAGATATCTAGTAGGAACTAAGAGTCTAGGCTTGTGGTATACTAAGGGATCAACTTGCACTTTAGTTGGTTACTCAGATTCAGACTTTGCCGGATGCAAACTAGACAGGAAAAGTACTTCTGGAACTTGTCATTTACTTGGAAACTCCCTTGTGTCGTGGTTTAGCAAGAAACAGACTAGCATTGCACTATCAACAGCTGAAGCTGAATACATTGCAGCTGGGAGCTGCTGTGCCCAGATTCTTTGGATGGAACAACACTTATTGGATTTTGGTGTTGATTTGGGAACTGTACCTATAATGTGTGATAACACAAGTGCAATAAGCATTACTAAGAATCCAGTGATGCATTTCAAGGACCAAGCACATAGATGTAAGACATCATTTTATAAGGGATCACTTTCAAAATGGGATAATTAAGCTTGAGTATGTCAATACAGCTGAACAGCTGGCTGACATCTTTACCAAAGCTTTCCCAAGAGAAAGTTTCCTGCATATAAGGATGAAACTAGGGATCATTGATCCTAGTGAGATCTGATCTTTGAACCCTTTCACAGGACACTTCTGGTGCTTGCAGTGTTTTCCAGTTAAATCGATTGGGTAATCGATTACCAGCTCGGTACATAGTTTACAAAATCGATTTGGGAATCGATTGCGTTGGCCCCAGACTTCAAATTTCAGAAATTTTTTTTAACCCTGCCCGAGCGTCGATTTGGAAATCGACTAGTTCACCTTTCAACCTTAAATACATCGATTTGGACATCGATTAAGTAAATCTGGAAATCGATTTGGGAATCGATTCACGATATGACCGTCGTGACTCTCCTTTACTAGCCGTTGAATGCAATAATTACTAAATCGATTGAGATTACCCAGCAACGGTAACCTAATCGATTGGGACATCGATTGACGCATTTGAGGGTTTAAAAAGGAACAGTTACCCATCGATTTCTTCATATTATCTCTCCAGATTTCTCAAATTTTCTCTGCTTCATCTCTCTACTCTGTTTCTGCAATCGTTCTTGATTTACTATCTACATTCAAACACACTTCAACTTACACTTATGGCACGTGTTAAGCAAACACAAACCCGAACTCCTTCACCATCATCATCGTCAAGTGGGCGAACCCCTTCACCCCCACCAACAATGTCTAAACGGGTTCCCATTCCCACTCATAAGATACATGCCAAGGTCAAAGGCAAGGCACCTGCTATTGATCAAGGGAAATCCAAGAAGAGAAAGGAGCCACCCACTGAGAAGCTTTTGGCTGACGCCATGAAGGAAATTTCTCAGAAGAAGAAGAAAACAGTTTCCTCTCCTCCTCCGAAGAAAGCTCCTTCATCTAAAGAAAAAGCTGCGGAAGTTATTATTCCACCTGACTTTCTCAAAAGTAAAATCCATGAGGCTCGGACTCTGGATTTCGCTTACTTTGATTCAGAAGGATTCAGTTTCCAAGACCATTTGAGGTTTCATGGTCTTGAAAACTTTCTTTCATCAACTCTTGATACTTATCCAATGTTAATAAGGGAATTCTACTCAACCTTCAAGCTTACTGAAAATGGATTCAAGGCTGAAGTTAAAGGGAAAAGGATCTCAATGTCCTTTGAAGATTTTTCAACACTGTCTAGACTGCCCTTTCATGGAACATCTCTAGATGGCAGTTCTGATGCTGACACTGCTGATGAAGGATGGGAAGCATCTTTTGATCGGCATACTGCTGTGAAGGATCTGATGATTGATGGCTTTGTTGAAACGATTTCACTGCCTATTGGTCAAATGAAGGTCCAACATCGGATGCTTATGTATACTCTGACCCGGATGCTTGTGCCACGATCCGGTAACCATGCTGTAGTCCAGAAGTTGGACATACTATTGCTATGCGGATTGTCCAAGGAGCTCAAGATGAGCTGGACATGGATTGTGCTAAAGCACATGTTGGAGGCATCACAGAGTAAGCTGGTGCTGCCATATCCTCAACTGATCACAAAGATTCTGAAACACTTCAATGTGTCACTTGTTAATGAATAATCTTCCAAGACCACCCTTATTTTTGGTGAATCAATTGTTAATCAGATGCAATTGAAAAGGGTGCATGGTATTTGGATAAGACCACTGCCGAATGTTGAACCAGCTCAACCTAATCCTCAACAAGCTGTTGAACCAGTGGCAGCCCCTCCTGAGTACGTCGCAAAACTGCTGGAATTTATGGAATTTAGATGGCTCACAATGCCAAAATGCAAGAGTCACAGGCTAGAATGGAAGCTGCCTTGACGACTCTCCAGGCTTCTCTAAATTCAGTTGTTCAGGATGTTGCTGCGATTCAAGGGCATTTAGGCATAAAGCTATCATTTGAAGATATTGCGGACATCGGTCGGCAAGAAACAGAGGAACCAAATCCAACTCCCCTAGATCGTTCTGCAACTCACGTTAAGGAGACACCTGCTGAGGGTAATACAACGGTCTCTACCTCTCCCTTAGCTAATAGTGAGGACCAGCCCAGTTTAGGAGATTAGGTGTTTAGGCTCTTTGTTGTGTAGTAATGACTTGTTATTGTTGTATTCGTTTCTTCTATATATAATGCATTAGCACGTTTATTCAATTACTCTCTGATATCAATTGCCATAATCTGTTTAATCTGCTTATTTGTTGCTCTGATACACTGTTTTTTTGACATCATTATCATCCCCTAGTGCTTTTGTTTCCTAACATAGGGGGAGGAAAATTTTTTTCTGCCTTTTTGCCTTAATTGACAAAGGGGGAGAGAAATTATAACTTGTATTTTACACTGCTTATACTGCTGCACATTTGATACTCTGAAGACTAATGACTTATTAAAATGACTCTGATATTGTTAAATAGCATGTGTACTTATGCTCTGATCTGATGCTCTGATATTTTGATATTATGATCTGATAATGGTACATATGATGCTATGAAAATATATCTGTTGTTAATATTATATCTTGAAATGCTCAACTCAAGTTAAAATTGTATGCTTGTCACTTATGCAAAAAGGGGGAGATTGTTGGACTTTAGTCCTCTTAATCCTAATTTTGACATAATTAACAAACATACAATGTTCATACATCATATGATAAATCTAACATTTTAACTGAGTAAGATTTCAGGAACAACAACTCAACCCTACATACTTGAGACAATTGCTTGGAACTCAAGAAATCAACAAAAGTTTGAATAGTTACTGAGCAAATTGATTAGGCAATCGATTTCGTAAAAGGGTTGTAAGAAACATGTAGTTTGTGGTTACACAATCGATTAGGCAATCGACTGGCACAATCAGTAATAAAAATTGTGCAAGTCAGAGGCAACCTGATTTGTATGCTAATCGATTGGCACATCGACTGGGCAAATCACAAAGACAAATAACTGATTGAATAAATCGATTGGGCGAGTCACATGGCCAATCCATTTACTAGGCTAATCGATTGACAAATCCATGTTGCAAATAATATTTCAAAAGTAACATGGCCTATGACAAACACAATCGATTGGACAATCCATTGTGAGAAATTCAATCATGACAAGTTTGGTATCAATCGATTAGGAAATCGATTGAGCTAAACCAACTGGTAAAGTCCTTTTCAGAAACATACTACCAAATCGATTGGCACTCCGATTAACGTGGAATAAGCTAAGTTCCTGTTTTAAACACAATCGATTGAAACAAAAATTTGAAATCACAGGGAACTCTTAGTATGTGGCCAAATCGATTATGTGTATTATTGAATCGATTATGTGACTTAGTGAATCGACTAAGTAATCGATTGGTTTGATTTTATTATTGGAACAAAAACACCTGACATCGATTATGCAATCAATTCATATATAAGTCTACACATAATTTTCTGAAAAGTGTGTATAAAAAGAATCGATTAGTTTATATAGTTTCAAGATTCAAGAAAAACAAGACTTGCGATAATCGATTGGCAAATCGATTAAGCCCGTTTTATCACATTAATGAATCGATTGAGAAATCGATTTATATGTTGTTTTTCAGAAACTATATAAAGAGTTTTCAATCATTTTCTCAGATATACTTCAGAACACTGAAGAACTCTTAAGAACCTTTTTTGATAACATTCTGATATTGCTTTTTCAGATAAAGACCAAAAGATTATTCATAATCAATAAGAGAGCTGAAAAAGAATTCTTGAAAAAAAAAGACAATGATCTCACAAACACTCAAATGAACAACCAGATTATTGTGTGAGATACATTGATAGAGATTGAAGACAAACTATGTACTTCTTTTATATCTTTTTGTAACAAAGTTTTGTATAAAGAAACAACTGTGAAAAATCCAGTTTGAAAACTGGTGGCGATCTTCGTTGATGTAAAGATAATCAAGAAGGAGTTGTACTTGATCTTGTGTGAGTCTGACGAGTGACTGCAAGGATCAAGGGGTTAAGCAATAGGAAAGAGTTTGAGTTAGATAGATAGGTTTCGAGGAAACTGGACAATCTGTAAAAGAGTCTCAATTCTTTCTATTGAAGAAAAAGCTGAAATCCAGTTGGATTGTCAGGACTGGATGTAGGCTGTCATACTGACAGCTGAACCAGGATAAACCTTGGTGCATTCTATCCCTTACCTTTTTACTTTTATTGTTGATCTTGTATGTTATGTTATATTTCCGCTGTGTATAAATCTGAATAAATCTTGCAACATATGATTGTATGTTCGATCTTGATTGTATGCTAGACGTATTCTGTTTTCTATATTGTTTTAATTTGTTAAAGACTGTCATATTATGTAATAACGAGGTCATAATAATCATTACATGATTGGTTAAAAACCCTTATTGGACCAGAATAAGGCAAGGGGGGACGAATATGACCTCAAAGCTAATCCAATGACACAATTGAACTTATTGGATGCAAAAGATTGGTTAAAACATTAATTGGACAAGAATAAGCCTAGGGATGACGAAAATGAACTAAATGTTAATCGAATGATGCAAATGAACTTATAGGATGCACAAGAGTCGTTGAAACCCCTAATTGGAATTGAATAAGCCTACAATGGACAAAAATGACGTAAATGTTAATCCAATGACACAAACACAAGTATTGGATGCACAAGATTGGTTAGAAAACCCAAATTGGACTAGAATAAGCCTAGGGAGGACGAAAATGACATAAATGTTAATCAATGACACAAATGAACTTTTTGGATGCAAAAGAATGGACAAAAACCCTAAATGAACAAGAATAAGCCTAGGGAGGAAGAAAATGACCTAAATATTAATCCAATGACACAAACACACCTATTGGATGCACAAAATTAGTTAAAAACCCTACATGGACTAGAATAGGCCTAAAGAGGACGAAAATGACCTAAATGTTAATCCAATGACACAAACACAAGTATTGGATGCACAAGATTGGTTAGAAAACCCAAATTGGACTAGAATAAGCCTAGGGAGGACGAAAATGACATAAATGTTAATCAATGACACAAATGAACTTTTTGGATGCAAAAGAATGGACAAAAACCCTAAATGAACAAAGAATAAGCCTAGGGAGGAAGAAAATGACCTAAATATTAATCCAATGACACAAACACACCTATTGGATGCACAAAATTAGTTAAAAACCCTACATGGACTAGAATAGGCCTAAATAGGACGAAAATGACCTAAATGTTAATCCAATGACACAAATGAACTTATTGGATGCACAAGATTGGACAAAAACACAAAATGAACAAAAATAAAGCGTTAGAAGGATGAAAATGACCTAACTGTTAATCTAATGATACAACACACCTATTGGACGCACAAGATTGGTTAAAAACCCTAAATTTAATCGAATAACAGAACTGAACATATAGGATGCACAACATTGGTTAAAACACCTAATTGCACTAGAATAAGCCTACGGAGGAAGAAAATGACCTAAATATTAATCTAATGGCACAAATGAACTTATTGGATGCACAAGATCTGTTAAAAAAACCTAAATGGACTAGAATAAGCCTAGGGAGGAAGAAAATGACATAAATGTTAATCCTATGACACAAACACTCCTATTGGACGCCCAAGATTGGTTGAAAACATTAATTGGACCAGAATATGCCTAGGGAGGATGAAAATGACCTAAATGTTAATCCATTGACACACACACACCTTTTGGATGCACAATATTGGTTAAAAATCCTTATTGGACCAGAATAAGCCTAGGGATGACGAAGAAAGACATTAATGTTAATCCGTTGTATTGGACAAAAACCTTAAATGGACTACAATAAGCCAAGGGAGGATGAAAATAACCTAACTATTAATCCAAAGACACCAACACACCACTTGGATGCACATGATTGATTAAAAACCCTAAATGGACTATAATAAGCCTAGGGAGGATGAAAATGACCTAAATATTTATCCAATGACACAAATACACCTATTGGATGCACAATATTTGTTAAAAACCTTAATTGGACTAGAATAAGCATAGGGAGGATGAAATGACCTAAATACTCATCCAGTGCGACAAATACACCTATTGGATGCACAAAATTGGTTAAAAACCTTAATTGGACTAGAATAAGCCTTCAGAGGACGAAAATGACCTAAATGTTAATCCAATGACAAAAACATAACTATCGGATGCACATGAATGGTTAAAAACCCTAAATTGACTAGAATAAGCCTAGGGAAGACAAAATGACCTAAATGAAAATCCAATGACACAAATGAACTGCACAAGATTGGTTAAAACCCCTAATTGGACTAGAATAAGCCTACAGAGGACGCAAATGACTTAAATATTAGTACAATGGCACAAACACGCCTATTGGATGCACAAGATTTGTTAAAAATCCTAGTTGGACTAGAATAAGCCTAGGGAGGACGAAAATGATCTAAATGTTAATTCAATGACACTGTAACACCCCGTTTTTCAAAGCGAGGTATATTTTTTTTTTTCTAAAAGTAATTAAAAACGAACAAAGAAATAAATCAGGAAATGCTTTTGGATAAATAATTGAGTCATTATAGTTTACGCAGCGGAAAAAGTTTCTCCAATTATAAATCCAAAACATTTTTACATAACATCAAATGGTACATGGAACCCATCCAAAGATGATATCAAACTGATAATATTTGTATAAGTACAGTTTCCAAAACTAAAATACTCCAAACCAAAAAGAAGGACCCTTAGTCCCCTATACATTATCCTAATCTGATCATCCTACCAAAAAGCTATACACCCTGAGTAATCTCCACGCGCCCCGTGAGATCCTCCTAACGTAACAGCAGTCAAGCGTTCCCATCTCCATCCCTGTCCGTAGGGTACGAACCAGTAGGGCCGTCCTGACTCTCATCTGAGGGCAAAGCCCAGATTTCCACAATAGTGTAAAGGGTCACCAACCAGAAAATAACAGTTAACACATAGCAATTAAGTTTTTGAATGCTCAAAACAACTTTTTAACTAAGCATGCACCTTAACAGGATTTTCAATGTGCGAAAAGTTCATACATTACATTGCCAATGAAAATGAAGGTAAAATGCAGTTCTCGATCTCCTAATTAACACATGATAAAACAAGACATGGATAGATTCATGAGCAATTAATCATACAACTAAAAAATGAGGATTTTCACTGAGCCAATCGATTGGGCAATCGATTGGGGTGAAGATTTTTAATGAAAACAGAATCCTGGGCTGAATTCAATCGATTGGTAAATCGATTGATTGGTTCCTGAGCCCCTGGTTTCGAGCCAATCGATTTCCTAATCGATTTGGTGAGGGATTCTTAATGAAAACAGAATCCTGGGCTGAATTCAATCGATGGTAAATCGATTGATTGGTTCCTGAGCCCCTGACTTAAGGCCTAATCGATTGGGCAATCGATTTCTTAACTGATTCCTTTGAAAAATTGATTTCGAAAATCGATTGGCTAATCGATTTGTGAATTGGCCAAGTCCCTGTTTACCCATCCAATCGATTGGGAAATCGATTTCCCTGATCAGTTTTCCAAAAATTCATGAATTAACCTAAGTCATTCCTAATCAAGTTCACCACTTAACACTTAGCAATTTCTACGCGATTACCACGGCAATTGGGATCTCGATAGCCATCATACTTACACACAATAATCAACACATAACACTTAGCATTTTCAACGCAATTAACACGATAAATCAAATTCAAATCACTCAATCATAAAACTCAATCAAACACGACTCGTGTGCAAGCACCCTAATGCAATGCGTATATGCCAAAATGCATGGACTCGGAATTCCCAACCAAAACCCTCCTCGAAGGCCGTAATCATAAATTGTACCGCCTATCGCAGGCCAAAGTACCAATTACCGAGGTGCCACCTATCACGGGTCAGCACGATTTACTAAAATGCGTAAATCATAAACGTACCACCTATCACGGGTCAGTACAGTTTACCGAGGTGTCACCTATCACGGGTCAACACGATTTACTAAAAGAAAAAGCGGGAATCGTAAACGTACGCCTATCACAGACCAGTACTGTTTACCTAGGTGCCACCTATCACGGGTCAGCACAATTCCCCAAAAATGTAAATCGTAAATGTACCACCTATCACGGGTCAGTACAGTTTACCATGGTGTCACCTATCACGGGTCAACTCGATCTTCTAAATAGTAACTCGTAAACGTACCACCTATCACGGGTCAGTACTGTTTACCAAGGTGTCACCTATCACGGGTCAACACGAATTACTAAATAGTAAATCGTAAACGTACAACCTATCACGGGTCAATACAGTTTACCAAGGTGTCACCTATCACGGGTCGACACAATTTACCAAATGAAATGCATGAGCATACACAGACTCCATCACAACAATCGTTAAGCAAATGCAGATATTAAAAGATTCCCCATTTTAATACCCATTTAACTTAAACGACTTTCAAACAACATTAATTAAATAAGTCATTAAGAGATTCCCCGTTCTTAATACCGATTTAACTTAATGATTTTCAAACAAAACGTTAAGCAAACAGTCATATTAAGAGATTCCCCATTCTTAATATAGTTTTGACTTAAACGATTTTCTCGCAAAACATTCAGTAAACGAGTCATGAAGAGATTCCCCATTCTTAATACTCATTTACCGAAACGATTTTCAAAAACGATAGTTAAGTAACCGAGACATTAAGAGATTCCCCATTCTCAACGCCCAGTTAACTTAAGCATTTTCCTCAAATACACATTAAGCAAACCGAGGTATTAAAAGATTCCCCATTTTTAATACTCGTTTAACTCTAATGGTTTCAAATTCCACAGAAACAAATTCAAACATACTTTCACATTCAAACCATAATTCACAACAACCACACCAATTAACAACATCAAGTTACGAACACACCAAATACAACGAACACAATCACGCAACATAACCCCCAGATACATCCAATTTCATTTACCGCGAAACATTCATCACTATAAACACGACCTACTCTTAAGGTTTTTTTTTTACCCAAACACACTAGTTTCGTTTTTCCCCAAATCGATACATTTAACCCTAACAATTCCTTCCCACACAACTACAGGTAAGTCCCTAATGCAAGCTAGAAGTTTGGAAGGAGCCCTTACCTCAATGTTAGCTTTATCGAGAGTTTCCGGTTCCGCGAGAAATTCCGGTAAAATCTCCGCTCGCAACGCCGCTTCCAATTAGTGCACTAGCACCGTAGCACGGGAGGTGAGCAACTTTCCCTTCTATCTCTTCGAGAAATGAGGTTTGGATCTAGAGAAACGGAGGGGTTTGTGTTTGGATCTCAAAAACCGTTTTTTCTTCGTTTTCGAATCAAAGAGGAAGAGTGGAGTTACGAAAACCTTGGTCTAACCCTTACCCAACCTTGGGTCACTAGCTTTGAAGAAAAGGAAGCAACGAAATCGAAAAAATGGAGAAGATGGATTTTGGGTTTATGCTCACGTGAGTTCAGAGGAAGGAGATGGAAATTCTGAGTTTTCCTTCTTTCTATTTCTTTCCTTTGCTTTTCCTTTCTTCCTTTTTCCTTCCTTCCTTTATATACTATTTTCTTTTCATTTTCCTTCCTTCTAGTTTTCCTTTCTTTTTCCCTCCAACAAACATATAAATATATAATAAATATAACTTAACAAATATCTCAAAATCTAGATATTTATTAAATTACCGTTCACCCGAAACGCCTTAAATTAACCGTAAGGTATTTTCCGCAGTTAAATTCAATTTATTTATCGACGAGAAATTCTAACTTGGCATCGAAATACCTTTTTGATTATAAAAACTCCAAAATATTATTAACTTTGGCTTAAAAGCCTCCGAGCCAAAATCCAAAATATACCAAAAATACATAAAAGGGTACTTTAAAATTATGGGTCTTACAGACACAAAAATAACTATTGGATGCACATGATGGTTAAAAACCCTTATTGGACAAGAATAAGGCAAGGGGGACGAATATGACCTAAAAGCTAATCCATGACACAATTGAACTTATTGGATGCAAAAGATTGGTTAAAACATTAATTGGAACAAGAATAAGCCTAGGGATAATGAAAATGAACTAAATGTTAATCGAATGATGCAAATGAACTTATATGATGCAATAGAGTCGTTGAAACCCCTAATTGGACTTGAATAAGCCTACAATGGACAAAAATGACGTAAATGTTAATCCAATGACACCAACACAACTATTGGATGCACATGATTGGTTAAAAACCGTAAGTGGACTAGAATAAGCCTAGGGAGACAAAAATGACGCAAATGTTAAACCAATGACACAAACACATGTATTGGATGCACAAGATTTGTTAGAAAACCCAATTGGACTAGAATAAGCCTAGGTAGGACGAAAATGACATAAATGTTAATCAATGACACAAATGAACTTTTGGATGCAAAAGAATGGACAAACCCTAAATGAACAAGAATAAGCCTAGGGAAGGAAGAAGAAAATGACCAAAATATTAATCCAATGACACAAACACACCTATTGGATGCACACAAAATTAGTTAAAACCCTAATTGGACTAGAATAGGCCTTTGCCACGAATCGATGACTTGATGGATCAATTGAGAGGGGCCGCGATATTTCGAAGATTGACTTGAAGTCGGGTTACCATCAGATTCGAGTAAGGGAAGGAGACATTCAGAAAACAGCTTTCAGAACCCGCTATGGACATTATGAATACCTGGTTATGCCGTTTGGAGTTACCAATGCACCGACAATTTTCATGGACTACATGAACAGAATCTGTAATTCATTCCTTGATAAATTCGTTGTGGTGTTCATTGATGATATATTGATTTATTCAAGGACTGAAGAAGAGCATGGAGAACATTTACGACAAGTTCTTGAGATTTTACGCGAGAGGCGATTGTATGCCAATCTGTTGAAGTGTGAATTTTGGCTAGTGAAAGTGAATTTCTTGGGACATGTGATAACCAAGGAAGGAATCGCTGTAGATCCGGCTAAGATTGAGGCGGTTCTGGCTTGGAAACAACCTCAGACTGTCACTGATATACGAAGTTTTGTAGGACTGGCAGGGTACTACATGAGGTTTATCGAAGGTTTTGCTAAGATTGTGGCTCCACTGACACAACTTACCAGAAAAGGTCAACCGTTCGCATGGACGGAGAAGTGTGAAGAAAACTTCCAGTTACTAAAGAGAAAACAAACGACCTCACCCGTATTGGTATTACCGCAATCAGAAGAACCCTATGAAGTTTACTGTGATGCATCTCACCAAGGGTTGGGATGTGTTCTGATGCACACAAGAAGGCTATGGCTTATGCCTCCCGACAATTGAAGATTCATGAGAGAAACTATCCTACCCATGATTTGGAGCTTGCCGCAGTTGTTTCGCATTGAAGATCTGGAGGCACTATTTATATGGGTGCACGTTCACCGTGTTCAGTGACCATAAAAGCTTGAAATATTGTTTGATCAGAAGGAGTTGAACATGCGCCAGAGACGATGGATGGAGACTCTCAAGGATTTCGATTTCACACTACAGTACCACCCTGGGAAGGCCAATGTAGTGGCTGATGCGTTGAGCAGAAGAAGTGTATCGGTGTCTTCAATAATTATGGCTAGACAACAAGAGTTATGGGAAGCTTTTAGAGACCTGCACTTGAACGTAGAGTTTGCACCGGGAATTTTGAAACTCGGAATGATTAAAATTTCGAGCGGACTACTTGAAGACATTGCAAATGCTCAAGATGACGTCTTAATACAAGAGGAGAGGAATCTAATAGTACAAGGGAAGACGACTGAGTTCAAGATTGGGGCAGATAATATTTTGCGATGTAATGGTAGGATTTGTGTACCAGAAATTACAGATATGCGGAAAACGATTTTAGAAGAGGCTCATAAGAGTAAGCTGAGTATTCATCCTGGAGCAACAAAGATGTATCAGGATTTGAGGCAGAATTATTGGTGGCCAGGAATGAAGAAACATGTGGCGGAATATGTATCCACTTGTTTAACTTGTCAGAAAGCGAAGGTGGAACATCAGCGACCTGTTGGGATGTTGCAACCTTTAGATATACCTGAATGGAAGTGGGACAGCATTCCATGGATTTTATAACCGGATTGCCAAAGACAAGGAGGAAGAATGATTCTATATGGGTGATAGTGGACCGACTGACTAAATCTGCTCACTTTTTTGCCGGTAAGGACCACCTATAAGGTAGATCAGCTAACAGAGATCTACATTGCTGAAATTGTGAGGTTACACGGGGTACCATCGAGCCATTGTATCAGACCATGATCCGAAATTCACATCACATTTTTGGGGAGCATTGCACGAAGCATTGGGAACGAAGCTACGATTGAGTTCAGCTTACCATCCACAAACGGACGGGCAGACTGAAAGGACGAATCAGTCCTTGGAAGATCTGTTGAGAGCATGTGTATTAGATGATAGGGGAAGCTGGGATGATGTACTTCCGTTGATTGAATTCACTTACAACAATAGTTTCCACGCAAGTATTGGAATGGCACCATATGAGGCTTTATATGGGCGCAATGTCAAACGCCCTTGTGTTGGTATAAAGACGGTGAGAATATGATTGTCGGACCAGAGATGGTGCAACAGACTACGGCTAAGGTGAGGAAGATCAAGGAGAAAATGAAGACTTCACAAGATCGTCAGAAGAGTTACGCGGTCAAGCGTCGCAGACTTTTGGAATTCGAACAGGGTGACCATGTATTTCTGAGAGTCACACCTACTACTGGAGTAGGTAGAGCCTTGAAATCGAAGAAGTTGACTCCGAAATTTATTAGACCATATCAGATTTCTGCACGAATTGGGCCGGTTGCTTACCGGATTTGCATTACCTCCGATACTGTCCAATATTCATGACGTGTTTCATGTGTCACAGTTGAGGAAATATCTTGCAGATCCATCTCATGTGATCGAACCAGACACAATCCAGCTAAAGGATAACCTGTCGTTCGAAGTACCACCTGTGAGAATTGATGACCGGAAAGATCAAGCAATTGAGGACCAAGGATGTTTCATTGGTCAAGGTAATTTGGAACCCAATTACTGGAGATGCGACCTGGGAATTGGAGAGCAAGATGAGAGAACAACACCCAGAGTTATTTATCGACGCATAGTTTCGAGGACGAAACTAATTTTAGGGGGGTAGTAATGTAAGACCCATAATTTTAAAGTACCCTTTATGTATTTTTGGTGTATTTTGGATTTTGGCTCGGAGGGCTTTTAAGCCAAAGTTAATAATATTTTGGAGTTTTATAATCAAAAAGATATTTTGATGCCAATTAAAATTTCTCGTCGATAAATAAATTGAAATTAACTGCGGAGAATTTAATGCGTTACGGGTGAAATGGTAATTTAACAAATATCTAGATTTGAGATATTTGTTAAGTTATATTATTATATATATACATGGTGTGTTTGTTTGGAGGGAAAAGAAAGGAAAACTAGAAAGAATGAAAAGGAAAAGAAAAGAGTATATAAAGGAAAGAAGGAAAAAGAAAGGAACGAAAAATCTGAAATTTTCCATCTTCTTCCTCTGATCAACCGTGACCCCCTTTTCCCTTCTCCTCCATTTTTTCGTTTTCTTCGCTTCCTTTTCTTCAAGAATAGTAACCCAAGGTTGGGTGAGCGTTAGAACAAGGATTTCTCAACTCCACTCTTCTTCTTTGATTCGAAAACGAAGTAAAACGGTATTTGAGATTCAAACACAAACCTCCCCGTTTCACCTAGATCTAAACGTCGTTTCAAGAAGTCATACAAGGGAAGGTTGCTCACCTCCATGCTACGGCGCTAGTGGACCAGTTTTGGAAGCGTGGTTGCGAGCGGAAAATTTACCGGATTTACTCACGGTACCGGAAACGCACGTTTGAGCTAACGTTAAGGTAAGGGCTCCTTCCAAACTTCTAGTTGCATTAGGGACTTATCTGTGGTTGTGTGGGAAGGAATTTGTTAGGGTTTTTAATGTATCGATTTGGGGAAAAACGAATCTAATGCGTTATGGGTAAAACCTTAGAGTTAGGTTTGTTTATATTGATGAATGTTTCGTGTAAATGAAATTTGATGTATCTGGGTGTTATGTTGCGTTGATTTGTGTTCGTCGTATTTGGTGTGTTCATATACTTGATGGTGGTTGATTGACGTGTTTTGGTGTGAATTATGGATTGAATGTGAGAGTATGTCTTGAATTGTTTTATGTGGAATTTGAAAACCATTAGAGTTAAGCGAGTATTAAAAACGGGGAATCTTTTAATACCGCGGTTTACTTAATGTGCGTTTGAGAAAAATGTTTAAGTTAAACGAGTCTTAAGAATGGGGAATCTCTTAAGGTCTGCGTTCACTTAATGTTGGCGTGAAAACCATTAGAGTTAAACGAGTATTAGAAATGGGGAATCTTTTAATATCTCGGTTTACCTAATGTTTGTTTTGAAAAATCAGTTAAGTCAAAAGAGTATTAAGAATGGGGAATCTCTTAATATGTCGGTTTGCTTAATGTTTGTTGTGAGAACCGTTTAAGTTAAATGGATATTAAAAATGGGGGAATCTTTTAATATCTGCATTTGCTTAACGTTTGTTGTGAATGGAGTCGGTATAAATGTTCATGCATTTTCATCCTTTTTGTAAATCGTGCAGACCCGTGATAGGTGGCACCTTGATAATAGTACCTTGGCCTGTGATAGGCGGTACATTTATGATTTACGTTTTTGAAAACCGTGCAGACCCGTGATAGGTGGCACCTCGATAAACGATACGGGCCCCGTGATAGGCAGTACGTTTATGGTTTTCGTTTTGGGTAAATTGTGCAGACCCGTGATAGGTGGCACCTTGGTAGATAGTACTTTGGCATGTGATAGGCGGTACGTTTTTACAATTTACATTCTTTTTTAGTAAACCGTGCAGACCCGTGATAGGTGGCACCTCGGTAAACGATACGGGCCCGTGATAGGCAGTACGTTTATGGTTTACGCTTTTTAGTAAATCGTGCAGACCCGTGATAGGTGGCACCTCGGTAATTGGTATTTCAGCTTGCGATAGGCGGTACAATTATGATTTACAGCCTTTCGAGGAGGGTTTTGGTTTGGAATTCCGAGTCCATGCATTTTGGCATATACGCATTGCATTAGGGTGCTTGGCACGCGACTCGTGGTTGATTTGAGTTTATGATTGAGTGATTTGAATTTGAGTCGTTGTGGTACTTGCGTTGAAAGTGCTAAGTGTTATGTGTTGATTATTGTGTGTAAGTGTGATGGTTTGTAGAAACTAATTCGAAACCCAATTTGCCGTGGTAATCGCGTAGGAAATGCTGAGTGTTAAGTTGTGAACTTGAGTAGGAATGATTTGAGTTAACTCATGAATTTTTGGAAAAATAATCAGGAAATCAATTTCCAATCGATTGGATGGGTAAACAGGGACTTGGCCAAATTGACAAAATCGATTAGCCAATCGATTACGTAATCAGTTTTCAAAAATCCTTTAAGAAATCGATTGCCCAATCGATTGGGCCTTAAGTCAGGGACTCAGCCATATTCGACCAAATCGATTTGGAAATCGATTGGCTTAAAACCTGGGGGCTCAGTACTCACTCAATCGATTTCCCAATCGATTGATTTCCGCCCAGGATTCTGTTTTCATTAAAATCCTTCACCCCAATCGATTGGCTTAGTGAAAATCCTCAGTTTGAGTTAGATGTTTGATTACTCATTAACTTATCCATGTCTTGATTTGTTATGTTTTAATTAGGGGATTGAGAACTTCATTTTGCTTTCATTTTTAATTGGCAAAGTATTGTATGAACTTTTCGCATATTGAAAATCCTGTTAAGGTGCATGCTTAGTTGAAAAGTTATTTTTAGAATTTAAAAACTTAAATGTTATGTGTTAACTGTTATTTTCGGTTGGTGACCCTTTACAATTATTGTGGAAATCTGGGCTATGCCCTCAGATGAGAGTCAGGACGGTCCTACCGGTTCATACCCTACGGACGGGAATGGAGATGGGAACGCTTGACTGCAGTTACGTTAGGAGGATCTCACGGGGCGCGTGGAGATCACTCAGGGTGTATAGTTCTTTTGGTAGGATGATCAGATTAGGTTGATGTATAGGGACTAGCGTCCTTCTTTTTGGGTTGGAGTATTTTTAATTTGGAAAAACTGTACTTATACTAATATTGTTAGTTTAACACCTTATTCGAATGGGTTCCATGTACCATTTGTTGTGTGTAAATGGTTTGGATTTATAATTGGAGTAACTTTTCCACTGCTTGTAAATTATAATGACTCAATTATTTACCAAAGGCATTTCTTTATTTATTTCTCTGTTTTAGTTTAATTCCTTTGGAAAAAAAAATATACCCTCGCTTTGAAAAACGGGGTGTTACATAATCCAATGACACAAATGAACTTATTGGATGCACAAGATTGGACAAAAACACAAAATGAACAAAAATAAGCGTTAGAAGGATGAAAATGACCTAAATGTTAATCCTATGACACAAACACGCCTATTGGACGCACAAGATTGGTTGAAAACATTAATTGGACCAGAATATGCCTAGGGAGGATGAAAATGACCTAAATGTTAATCCATTGACACACACACACCTTTTGGATGCACAATATTGGTTAAAAATCCTTATTGGACCAGAATAAGCCTAGGGATGACGAAAAAAGACATAAATGGACCAGAATAAGCATAGGGAGGATGAAAATGACCTAAATACTCATCCAGTGCGACAAATACACCTATTGGATGCACAAAATTGGTTAAAAAACATAATTGGACTAGAATAAGCCTTCAGGGGACGAAAATGATCTAAATGTTAATCCAATGACAAAAACATAGGGAAGACAAAAATGACTTAAATATTGGTTAGGGAAGACAAAAATGAACTAAATGAAAATCCAATGACACAAATAAACTTATAGGATGCACAAGATTGGTTAAAAACCCTAATTGGACTAGAATAAGCCTACAGAGGACGAAAATGACTTAAATATTAGTACAATGGCACAAACACGCCTATTGGATGCACAAGATTTGTTAAAATCCCAGTTGGACTAGAATAAGCCTAGGGAGGACGAAAATGATCTAAATGTTAATTCAATGACACAAACATAACTATTGGATGCACATGATTGGTTAAAAACCCTTATTGGACAAGAATAAGGCAAGGAGGACGAATATGACCTAAAGCTAATCCAATGACACAATTGAACTTATTGGATGCAAAAGATTGGTTAAAACATTAATTGGACAAGAATAAGCCTAGGGATGACGAAAATGAACTAAATGTTAATCGAATGATGCAAATGAACTTATAGGATGCCCAAGAGTCGTTAAAAACCCTAATTGGACTTGAATAAGCTACAATGGACAAAAATGACGTAAATGTTAATCCAATGACCCCAACACAACTATTGGATGCACATGATTGGTTAAAAACCCTAAGTGGTCTAGAATAAGCCTAGGGAGGACAAAAATGACGTAAATGTTAAACCAATGACACAAATACAAGTATTGGATGCACAAGATTGGTTAGAAAACCCAAATTGGACTAGAATAAGCCTAGGGAGGACGAAAATGACATAAATGTTAATCAATGACACAAATGAACTTTTGGATGCAAAAGAATGGACAAAAACCCTAAATGAACAAGAATAAGCCTAGGGAGGACGAAAATGACCTAAATATTAATCCAATGACACAAACACACCCTATTGGATGCACAAAATTAGTTAAAAACCCTAATTGGACTAGAATAAGGCCAAAAGAGGACGAAAATGACCTAAATGTTAATCCAATGACACAAATGAACATATTGGATGCACAAGATTGGACAAAAACACAAAATGAACAAAAATAAGCATTAGAAGGATGAAAATGACCTAACTGTTAATCTAATGACACAAAACACACCTATTGGACGCACAAGATTGGACACAAAAAAACCTACAAGAAATTTTAATCGAATAACACAACTGAACATATAGGACGCACAAGATTGGTTAAAACACCTAATTGGACTAGAATAAGCCTACGAAGGAAGAAAATGACCTAAATATTAATCTAATGGAACAAATGAACTTATTGGATGCACAAGATCTGATAAAAAAACCTAAATGGACTAGAATAAGCCTAGTGAGGAAGAAAATGACATAAATGTTAATCCTATGACACAAACACGCCTTTTGGATGCACAAGATTGGTTGAAAACACTAATTGGACCAGAATATGCCTAGGGTGGATGAAAATGACCTAAATGTTAATCCATTGACACACATAGACCTATTGGATGCACAATATTGGTTAAAAATTCTTATTGGACCAGAATAAGCCTAGGGATGATGAAAAAAGACATAAATGTTAATCCAATGTATTGGACAAAAACCTTAAATGGACAACAATAAGCCAAGGGAGGATGAAAATAACCTAACTATTAATCCCATGACACAAACACACCACTTGGATGCACAAGATTGGATTAAAAACCCTAAATGGACTATAATAAGCCCAAGGAGGATGAAAATGACCTTAATATTCATCCAATGACATAAATACACCTATTTGATGCACAAGATTTGTTAAAAAACCTTAATTGGACTAGAATAAGCCTAGGGAGGATGAAAATGACCTAAATGTTCATCCAGTGGACACACAAATACACCTATTGGATGCACAAAATTGGTTAAACAACCTTAATTGGACTAGAATAAGGCTATAGGGAGGACGAAAATGACATAATAGCTAATCCAATGACACAAAGGAACTTATTGGATGCAAAAGAATGGTTAAAAACCTTAATTGGACTAGAATAAGCCTTCAGAGGTTGAAAATGACCTAAATGTTAATCCAATGACAAAAACATAACTATCGTATGCACAAGAATGGTTAAAAACCCTAAATGGACTAGAATAAGCGTAGCGAAGACAAAAATGACCTAAATGATAATTCAATGACAAAATGAACTTATAGGATGCACAAGATTGGTTAAAAACCCTAATTGGACAAGAATAAGCCTATAGAGGAAGAAAATGACATAAATATTAGTACAATGGCACAAACGCGCCTATTGGATGCACAAGATTTGTTAAAAATCCTTGTTGGACTAGAATAACCCTAGGGAGGACGAAAATGATCTAAATGTTAATCCAATGACACAAACATAACTATTGGATGCACATGATTGGTTAAAAAAACTTATTGGACCAGAATAAGGCAAGGGGGGACGAATATGACCTAAAAGCTAATCCAATGACACAATTGAACTTATTGGATTCAAAAGATTGGTTAAAACATTAATTGGACAAGAATAAGCCTAGGGATGACGAAAATGAACTAAATGTTAATCGAATGATGCAAATGAACTTATAGGATGCACAAGAGTCGTTGAAGCCCCTAATTGGACTTGAATAAGCCTACAATGGACGAAAATGACGTAAATGTTAATCCAATGACACCAACACAACTATTGGATGCACATGATTGGTTAAAAACCCTAAATGGACTAGAATAAGCCTAGGGAGGACAAAAATGACGTAAATGATAAACCAATGACACAAACACAAGTATTGGATGCACAAGATTGGTTAGAAAACCCAAATTGGACTAGAATAAGCCTAGGGAAGACGAAAATGACATAAATGTTAATCAAAATTACACAAATGAACTTTTTGGATGCAAAAGAATGGACAAAAAAAAAACTAAATGAACAAGAATAAGGCAAGGGAAGAAGAAAATGACCTAAATATTAATCCAATGACACAAAACACCTATTGGATGCACAAAATTAGTTAAAAACCCTAATTGGACTAGAATAAGCCTAAAGAGGACGAAAATGACCTAAATGTTAATCCAATGACAAAAATGAACTTATTGGATGCACAAGATTGGTTAAAAACACTAAATGAACAAAAATAAGCGTTAGAAGGATGAAAATGACCTAAATGTTAATCTAATGACACAAACACACCTATTGGACGCACAAGATTGGTTAAAAACACTAAATTTTAATCGAATAACACAACTGAACATATAGGATGCACAAGATTGGTTAAAACACCTAATTGGACTAGAATAAGCCTACGGAGGAAGAAAATGACCTAAATATTAATCTAATGGCACAAATGAACTTATTGGATGCACAAGATCTGTTAAAAAAACCTAAATGGACTAGAATAAGCCTAGGGAGGAAGAAAATGACATAAATGTTAATCCTATGACACAAACACGCCTATTGGACGCACAAGATTGGTTGCAAACATTAATTGGACCAAAATATGCTTTGGGAGGATGAAAATGACCTAAATGTTAATCCATTGACACACACACACACCTTTTGGATGCACAATATTGGTTAAAAATCCTTATTGGACCAGAATAAGCCTAGGGATGACGAAAAAAAACATAAATGTTAATTCGTTGTATTGGACAAAAACCTTAAATGGACTACAATAGGCCAAGGGAGGATGAAAATAACCTAACTATTAATCCAATGACACAAACACACCACTTGGATGCACAAGATTGATTAAAAACCCTAAATGGACTATAGTAAGCCCAAGGAAGATGAAATTGACCTAAATATTCATCCAATGACACAAATACACCTATTGGATGCACAATATTTGTTAAAAACCTTAATTGGACTAGAATAAGCATAGGGAGCATGAAAATGACCAAATACTCAATCAGTGCGACAAATACACCCATTGGATGCACAAAATTGGTTAAAAACCTTAATTGGACTAGAATAAGCCTTCAGAGGACGAAAATGACCTAAATGTTAATCCAATGACAAAACATAACTATCGGATGCACAAGAATGGTTAAAAACCCTAAATTGACTAGAATAAGCCTAGGGAAGACAAAAATGACTTAAATGAAAATCCAATGACACAAATGAACTTATAGGATGCACAAGATTGGTTAAAACCCCTAATTGGACTAGAATAAGCCTACAGAGGACGAAAATGACTTAAATATTAGTACAATGGCACAAACACGCATATTGGATGCACAAGATTTGTTAAAAATCCTAGTTGGACTAGAATAAGCCTAGGGAGGACGAAAATGATCTAAATGTTAATCCAATGACACAAACATAACTATTGGATGCACATGATTGGTTAAAAACCCTTATTGGACCAGAATAAGGCAAGGGGGACGAATATGACCTAAAAGCTAATCCAATGACACAATTGAACTTATTGGATGCAAAAGATTGGTTAAAACATTAGTTGGACAAAAATATGCCTAGGGATGACGAAAATGAACCAAATGTTAGTCGAATGATGCAAATGAACTTATAGGATGCACAAGAGTCGTTGAAACCCCTAATTGGACTTGAATAAGCCTACAATGGACAAAAATGACGTAAATGTTAATCCAATGACACCAACACAACTATTTGATGCACATGATTGGTTAAAAACCCTAAGTGGACTAGAATAAGCATAGGGAGGACAAAAATGACGTAAATGTTAAACCAGTGACACAAACACAAGTATTGGATGCACAAGATTGGTTAGAAAACCCAAATTGGACTAGAATAAACCTAGGGAGGACGAAAATGACATAAATGTTAATCAATGACCCAAATGAACTTTTTGGATGCAAAAGAATGGACAAAAACCCTAAATGAACAAGAATAAGCCTAGGGAGGAAGAAAATGACCTAAATATTAATCCAATGACACAAACACACCTATTGGATGCACAAAATTAGTTAAAAACCCTAATTGGACTAGAATAGGCCTAAAGAGGACGAAAATGACATAAATGTTAATCCAATGACACAAATGAACTTATTGGATGCACAAGATTGGACAAAAACACAAAATGAACAAAAATAAGCGTTAGAAGGATGAAAATCACCTAACTGTTAATCTAATGACACAAACACATTTATTGGACGCACAAGATTGGTTAAAAACCCTAAATTTTAATCGAATAACACAACTGAACATATAGGATGCACAAGATTGGTTAAAACACCTAATTGGACTAGAATAAGCCTACGGAGGAAGAAAATGACCTAAATATTAATCTAATGGCACAAATGAACTTATTGGATGGACAAGATCTGTTACAAAAACCTAAATGGACTTGAATAAGCCTAGGGAGGAAGAAAATGACATAAATGTTAATCCTATGACACAAACATGGCTATTGGATGCACAAGATTGGTTGAAAACACTAATTGGACCAGAATATGCCTAGGGAGGATGAAAATGACCTAAATGTTAATCCATTGACAGACATACACCTATTGGATGCAAAATATTGGTTAAAAATCCTTATTGGATCAGAATAAGCCTAGGGATGATGAAAAAAGACATAAATGTTAATCCAATGTATTGGACAAAAACCTTAAATGTACTACAATAAGCCAAGGGAGGACGAAAATAACCTAACTATTAATCCAATGACACAAACACACCACTTGGATGCACAAGATTGATTAAAAACCCTAAATGGACTATAATAAGCCCAGGGAAGATGAAAATGACCTAAATATTCATCCAATGACACAAATACACCTATTGGATGCACAATATTTGTTAAAAACCTTAATTGGACTAGAATAAGCATAGGGAGGATGAAAATGACCTAAATGTTAATACTATGACACAAACACACGTATTGGATGCACAAGATTGGTTAAAAATGAAAATTGGGATAGAATAAGCCAAGGGAGGTCGAAAATTACCTAAACGTTAATCCATTGACACAAACACACGTATTGGATACACAAGATTGGTTAAAAACCCTTATTGGACCAGAAGACGCCTATGGATGACGAAAAATGACATAAATGTTAATCCAATGACACAAAAGAAATTATTGGTTGCACAAGATTGGACAAAAACCCTAAATGGACTACAATAGGCCCAGGGAGGATGAAAATGACCTAAATGTTAATCAAATGACACAAACACACCACTTGGATGCACAAGATTGATTAAAAACCCTAAATGGACTATAATAAGCCCAAGGAGGATGAAAATGACCTTAATATTCATCCAATGACATAAATACACCTATTTGATGCACAATATTTGTTAAAAACCTTAATTGGACTAGAATAAGCCTAGGGAGGATGAAAATGACCTAAATACTCATCCAGTGCCACAAATACACCTATTGGATGCACAAAATTGGTTAACAACCTTAATTGGACTAGAATAAGGCTAGGGATGATAAAAATGACCTAAATACTCACCTATTGGATGCACAAAATTGGTAAAAAAACCTTAATTACACCAGAAGAAGCCTAGGGAGGATAAAAATGACCTAAATACTCATCCAATGACACAAATACACCTATTGGATGAACACAAGATTGGTTAAAAACCTTAATTGGACTAGAATAAGCCTGGGGAGGATGAAAATGATCTAAATGTTAATCCAATGACACATACACACCTATTGGATGCACAAGATTGGTTAAAAACCTTAATTGGACTAGAATAAGCCTAAGAAGGACGAAAATGATCTAAATGTTAATCCAACGACACAAACATAACTATTGGATGCACATGAATGGTTAAAAACCCTAATTGGACTAGAATAAGGCTAGGGATGACGAATATGACCTAAAAGCTAATCCAATGACACAATTGAACTTATTGGATGCAAAAGATTGGTTGAAAACCTTAATTGGACAAGAATAAGCGTAGGGATGACGAAAATGATCTAAATGTTAATCCAATGACACATACACACCTATTGGATGCACAAGAGTGGTTAAAACCCGTAATTGGACTAGAATAAGGCTATAGAGGACGAAAATGACCTAAATGTTAATCCAATGACACAAACACAACTATTGGATGCACATGATTGGTTAAAAACCCTAAATGGACTAGAATAAGCCTAGGGAGGACGAAAATGACGTAAATGTTAAACCAATGACACAAACACACGTATGGGATGCACAAGATTGGATAGAAAATCCAAATATGACTAGAATAAGCCTAGGGAGGACGAAAATGACCTAAAATTAAATCCAATGACACAAATGAACTTTTTGGATGCAAAAGAATGGACCAAAACCCTATATAAAAAAGAATTAGCCTAGGGAGGACGAAAAGGACCTAAACATTATTCCAATGACACAAACACACCTATTGGATGCACAAGATTGGTTAAAAACCTTAATTGGAATAGAATAAGCCTAAAGAGGATGAAAATAACCTAAATGTTAATCCAATGACATAAATGAACTTATTGGATGCACAAGATTTGTTAAAAATGCTAAATGGACTAGAATAAGCTTAGGGACGACGAAAGTCACCTAAATGTTAATCCAATGACACAAATGAACTTTTTGAATGCACAAGATTGGACAAAAACCCTAATTGGGCAAGAATATGCCTAGGGAGGACGAAAATAACCTAAATGTTAATCCAGTGACACAAACACACCCATAGGATGCACAAGAATGGTTAAAAACCGTAATTGGACCTAAACATTAATCCAATGACACAAACACACCTATTGGATGCACAAGATTGGTTAAAAACCTTAATTGGAATAGAATAAGCCTAAAGAAGACGAAAATAACCTAAATGTTAATCCAATGACATAAATGAACTTATTAGATGCACAAGATTGGACAAAAATCCTAAATGGATGCACATGATTGGTTAAAAACCCTAATTGGACTAGAATAAGGCTACAGAGGATGAATATGACCTAAATGTTAATCCAATGACACAAATAAACTTATTGGATGCAAAACATTGGTTAAAAGCCCTAAATGAACAAGAATAAGCGTCACAAGGATGAAAAAGACCTAATTATTAATCTAATGACACAAACACACCTATTGGATGCACAAGATTGGTTAAAAACCCTAATTGGACTAGAATAAGCCTACGGAGGACGAAAATGACCTTAATATTAATATAATGACACAAATGAACTTATTGGATGCACAAGATCTGTTAAAAAAAACCTAAATGGACCAGAATATGCTTAGGGAGGAAGAAAATGACCTAATGTTAATCCATTGACACACACACACCTATTGGATGCACAAGATTGGTTAAAAATCCTTATTGGACCAGAATAAGCCTAGGGATGACGAAAAATGACATAAATGTTAATCGAATGACACAAATGAACTTATTGGATGCACAAGATTGGACAAAAACTTTAAATGGACTACAATAAGCCCAGGGAGGATGAAAATGGCCTAAATGTTAATCCAACGACACAAACACACCTATTGCATGGACAAGATTGGTTAAAAACCCTAAATGGACTAGAATAAGTCTAGGGAGGATGAAAAGGACCTAAATATTCAACCAATGAAGCAAATACACCTATTGGATGCACACAATTGGTTAAAAACCTTAATTGGAATAAAATAAGCCTAGGGAGGATGAAAATGACCTAATTACTCATCCAATGACAGAAATACACCTATTGGATACACAAAATTGGTTAAAAACCTTAATTTGACTAGAATAAGCCTAGGGAGGACGAAAATGATCTAAATGTTAATCCAATGACATAAACATAACTATTGGATGCACATGATTGGTTAAAAACCCTAATTGGACTAAAATAAGGCTAGGGAGGACGAATATGACCTAAAAGCTAATCCAATGACACAAATGAACTTATTGGATGCAAAAGATTGGTTAAAAACCTTAATTTGACAATAATAAGCCTAGGGGATGACGAAAATGAACTTAATGTTAATCCTATGACACAAATGAACTTATAGGATGCACAAGATTGGTTAAAACCCCTAATTGGACTAGAATAAACCTACAAATGACAAAAATGACATAAATGTTAATCCAATGACACAAACACCACTATTGGATGCACATGATTAGAATAAACCTAGGGAAGACGAAAATGATCTAAATGTTAATCCAATAACCTAAACACAACTATTGGATGCACATGATTGGTTAAAAACCCTGATTGGACTAGAACAAGGCTAGAAAGGATGAATATGACCTAAATGTTAATCCAATGACACAAATGAACTTATTGGATGCAAAACATTAGTTAAAAATCCAAAATGGACTAGAATAAGCCTAGGGAGGATAAAAATGACCTAAATGTTAATCCAATGACACAAATGAACTTTTTGGATGCACATGATTGGACAAAAACCCTAAATGAACAAGAATAAGCGCCAGAAGGATGGAAATGACCTAAATGTTAATCTAATGACACAAACATAACTATTGGATGCACATGATTGGTTAAAAATCCTAATTGGACTAGAATAAGGCTAAGGAAGACGAATGTGACCTAAAAGCTAATCCAATGACACTAATGAAATTATTGGATACAAAAGATTGGTTAAATACCTTAATTGGAAAAGAATAAGCCTAGGGATATTGAAAATGAACTAAATGTTAATCTAATGACACTAACACACCTATTGGATGCACAAGATTTATTAAAAACCCTAATTGGACTAGAATAAGCCTAGGGAGGACGAAAATGACGTAAATGTTAATCGAATAACACAACTGAACATATAGGATGCTCAAGGTTGGTAAAAACCCCTAATTGGACTAGAATAAGCCTACGGAAGACGAAAATGACCTAAATATTAATCTAATGACACAAATGAACTTATTGGATGCACTAGATCTGTTAAAAAAACTAAATGGACTAGAATAGTCCTAGGGAGGAAGAAAATAACTTAAATGTTAATCCTATGACACAAACACGCCTATTGGATGCACAAGATTGGTTGAAAACACTAATTGGACCAGAATATGCCTAGGGAGGATGAAAATGACCTAAAGGTTAATCCATTGACACACACACACCTATTCGATGCATAAGATTGGTTAAAAACCCTAAATGGACTAGAATAAGCCTAGGGATGATGAAAATGACCTAAATATTCATCCAATGACAAAAATACACCTATTGGATGCACAAAATTGGTTAAAAACCCTTAATGGACTAGAATACGCCCAAGGAGGATGAAAATTACCTAAATATTCATCCAATGACACAAATACACCTATTGGATGCACAAAAATGGTTAAAAACCTTAATTGGACTAGATTAAGCCTAAGGAGGATGAAAATGACCTAAATACTCATCCAATGACACAAATACACCTATTGGATGCACAAAATTGGTTAAAAACCATAATTGGACTAGAATAAGCTTAGGGAGGACGAAAATGATCTAAATGTTAATCCAATGACACAAATGAACTTATTGGATGCGAAACATTAGTTAAAAATCCAAAATGGACTAGAATAAGCCTAGGGTGGATAAAAATGACCTAAATGTTAATCCAATGACACAAATGAACTTTTTGGATGCACAAGATTGGACAAAAACCCTAAATGAACAAGAATAAGCGCCAGAAGGATGAAAATGACCTAAATGTTAATCTAATGACACAAACATAACTATTGGATGCACATGATTGGTTAAAAATCCTAATTGGACTAGAATAAGGCTAAGGAAGACGAATGTGACCTAAAAGCTAAACCAATGACACTAATGAAATTATTGGATACAAAAGATTAATTAAATATCTTAATTGGACAAGAATAAGCCTAGGGATGTTGCAAATGAACTAAATGTTAATCCAATGACACAAATGAACTTTTTGGATGCAAAAGATTGGACAAAACTCTAAATGAACAAGAATAAGCCTCGGGAGGACGAAAATGACCTAAATGATAATGCAATGACACAAGTGAACTTATAGGATGCACACGATTGGTTAAAACCCCTAATTGGACTAGAATAAGCCTTCGGAGGATGAAAATGACCTAAATATAATTCCAATTCACAAACATGCCTACTGGATACACAAGATTTGTTAAAAATCCTAATTGGACTACAATAAGCCTAGTGATGACGAATATGACCTAAATGTTAATCGAATGACACAAATGAACTTATAGGACGCACAAGAGTGGTTAAAACCCCTAATTGGACTAGAATAAGGCTATAGATGACGAAAATGACCTAAATGTTAATCCAATGACACAAACACAACTATTGGATGCACATGATTGGTTAAAAACCCTAAATGGACTAGAATAAGGCTAAGGAAGACGAATGTGACCTAAAAGCTAATCCAATGACACTAATGAAATTATTGGATACAAAAGATTGGTTAAATATCTTAATTGGACAAGAATAAGCCTAGGGATGTTGAAAATGAACTAAATGTTAATCCAATGACACAAATGAACTTTTCGGATGCAAAAGATTGGACAAAAACTCTAAATGAACAAGAATAAGCCTCGGGAGGACGAAAATGACCTAAATGATAATGCAATGACACAAGTGAACTTATAGGATGCACACGATTGGTTAAAACCCCTAATTGGACTAGAATAAGCCTTCGAAGGATGAAAATGACCTAAATATAATTCCAATTCACAAACACGCCTACTGGATACACAAGATTTGTTAAAAATCCTAATTGGACTACAATAAGCCTAGTGATGACGAATATGACCTAAATGTTAATCCAATGACACAAATGAACTTATAGGACGCACAAGAGTGGTTAAAACCCCTAATTGGACTAGAATAAGGCTATAGAGGACGAAAATGACCTAAATGTTAATCCAATGACACAAACACAACTATTGGATGCACATGATTGGTTAAAACCCCCTAATGGACTAGAATAAGCCTAGGGAGGACGAAAAATGACGTAAATGTTAAACAATGACACAAACACACGTATGGGATGCACAGATTGGATAGAAAACCCAATATAGACTAGATAAGCTAGGGAGGACGAAAATGACTAAATTAAATCCAATACACAAATGAACTTTTTGGATGCAAAAGAATGGACCAAAACCCTATATAATTAGCCTAGGGAGGACGAAGACCTGTTGGAGCACAAGATTGGTTAAAACTTAATTGGAATAGAATAAGCTAAGGGACGAAAATAACTCCTAAATGTTTAAATCCAATGACATTAAATGATACTATTGGATGCTACAAAGATTTGTTAATAAAGCTGCTAAAATGGACTAGAATAAGCTTATGGCGACGCAAGTCACTAAAATGTAATCAATTGACACCAAATGAATTTTTGAATGCCCAAGATTGGACGAAAAACCCTAATGGGCAAGAATTATGCCAGGGAAGCGAAATAACTAAATGTTATCCAGTGACACACAAACACCCAAGGATGCGACAAGAATGGGTTAAACCCGTAATTACTAAAAATACAAAGCCTAGGGGATCCAAAACCATGGACCGTAAATGTTATCCAATGACACAAATGACCTTATGCAATGGCACAGATTGGTTAAAGGACCCTAAAAGGACTAGAATAAGCATATGGAGGAACGAAAATGACCTAAATATATCCAATGCACAAATAAGTTATAGATGCTACAAGCTGTTAAAACCCTAACGACTAGAATAAGCCTAGGTAGGACGAAAATGACCCAAAGTTAATCCAATGAACAAATGAACTTATTGGATGCACAAGATTGGACAAAAAGCCTAAATGGACTATAATAAGCTTTAGGAGGAGAAAAACCTAATTGTAATCTAATGAAACAAATGAACGCTTATGAGCAAAATTGGTTAAAAACCCTAAATGGACTAGAATATAGCCTAGGGAGGACGAAAATAACTAAATGTTATCCAATAACCCAAATGAACTTTTGGATGGTCAGCTTGGACAAAAACCACTAATGAACAAGATAAGTGTCGGAACAATGCAAATGACTTAAATTTTAATCTAATGACACAACACACTATCGCATGCACAAGAGGTTAAAACCCTAATTGGATAGAATAAGCATGGGGAGCACAAAATGACCTAATGTTTATCGAATAACGTAATTAAACATATAGATGCACAAGATTGTGTTAAAACCGCCAAATTAGACTAGAATAAGCCTACCGAGACAAATAACCTAAATAAATCTAATCACACAAATGAACTTATTGGATGCACAACTCTGTTGAAAAAACTAATTTGGCAAAATAAGCTAGGGAGCACAAAATGAACTAAATGTTAATCCAATGACAAAAATGAATATAGGATGCACTAAGTTTGGTTAAACCCTAATTGGACTAATAAGCTCAGAGGATGAAATACCTAAATGTTAATCAAATGACACAAACACAAACTATTGGATGCACATGATGGTTAAAAACCATAAATGGACTAGAATAAGCCTAAGGAGACGAAAGACGTAAATTTAACCAATGAACACAAACACGTATTAGATGCACAAGATGGTTAGAAACCACAAATTGGACTACAAAAGCCAGGGAGGACGACAATGACCTAAAGTTAATCCAATCACAAACACACCTATTGGATGCACCAGATCGGTTAAAAACCTAATTGGACTAGAATAAGCATGGGAAGCCACGAAAATACCTAAAGGTTATATCGATAAACATATATTAAATTGGATGCCAAGATTGGTTAAACCCAAATTGGACTGAAATAAGCCTACCGAGGAACGAAAACCTAAATATAATCTAATCAACAAATGAACTTATTGGATGCACAACATCTATTAAAAAAACTACTTTGCCAAAACCTATGGAGGATGAAGAAGACCAATGTTAATCCATTGACAAACACACAAACAATGATGCACAATAATTGGTTAACAAACCATATGGAAGAATAAGCCTAGGGATGACACGAGTAAATGTTAAACCAATGACACAAACACACGTGATTAGATGCACAAGATTGGTTAGAAAACCCAAATTGGACTACAATAAGCCTAGGGAGGACGAAAATGACTAAATTTATCTTACGACAAACCACCTATTGGATGCACAGATGTTAAAAACCCTAATTAGACTAGAATATGCCTAGGGAGCACGAAAATGACCAAATGGTAATCCAATAACACACTGAACTATATGATGCCAAGATTGGTTAAAACCCCTAATTGGCACTAGAATAAGCCTACGCAGGACGAAAATGACTATAAATCTAATGACACAAATAATACTTATGGATGCAACAAGATCTGCTAAAAAACCTAAATGGACTAGAATAATCTAGGGAGGAAGAAAATGACCTAAATGTTAATCCTATGACAACAACACGCCATTGGATGCACAAGATGGGTTTGAAAACACATTGGCCAAGAATAAGCCTAGGGAGGATGAAATGACCCTAATATTAATCCATTGACACACACCACCTATTGGATGCACAAGATTTAAAACAGTAATTGACTGAGAAAAATAACAGGGAGGATGAAAATAACCTAAATATTCATCCAACTCACAAACTACACCTATTGGATCACAAAATTGGTTAAAATTCTTAATTGGACTAGAATAAGCCTAGGTAGGACGAAAATGATCTAAATATTAATCCAATGACACAAACATAACTATTGGATGCACATGATTTGTTAAAACCTCTATTGGACCAGAATAAGGCTAGGGGACGAATATGACCTAAAGCTAATCCAATGACACAATTGAACTTATTGGATTGCAAAAGATCGGTTAAAACCTTAATTGGACATGAATAAGCCTAGGGATGACGAAAATGAACTAAATGCTAATCTGAATGACGCAAATGAACTTATTAGGATGCACAAGAGTGGTTGAAACCCTAATTGGGTTGAATATGCACAATGGAGATAATGACGTAAATGTTAATCCTAGGAGGACGAAAATGAACGTAAATGTTCTATTTGATGCACATATATGTTAAAAACCTAAATGGACATGATAACCTATGAGATGAAATGCGTATGTTAACACATGACAAACACAACAAGTATGGATGTACTAGATTGGTTAAAAACCCAAATTGGATTAGAATAAACCTAGGGAGGACGAATATGAACATAAATGTTATCAAGAACAAATGAACTTTTTGGATGCAAAAGAATGGACAAAACCCTAAATGAAGAAGAATAAGCCAAGGGAAAAGAAGTGCCCTAAATATTAATCCAATGACACACACACTATTGGATGCCAAAAAAGTTAACACCCTAGTTGGACTAGAATAAGCCTAAAGAACGAAAATGACCTAAATGTAAATCCAATGACACAATGAACTTATTGGAATGCACAAGATTGGACAAAAACACTAATGAACAAAATAAGCGTTAGAGGAGAAAATGACCTAAATGTTAACTAATGACACAAACACACCTATTAACGCACAAGATTGGTTAAACCCTAATTTTAACCGAATAACACAACTGAACATATAGGAGCACAAGATTGGTTAAAACCCTAATTGGACTAGAATAAGTACGGAGGAAGAAATGACCTAAATATAATCGAATGGAACAAATGAACTTATTGGTGCACAAGATCTATTAAAAAAACCTAAATGGACTAGAATAGCCTAGGGAGGAAAGAATGACATAAATGTTAATCCTATGACACAAACACGCCTATGGACTGCACAAGATTGGTTGAAATCACTAATTGGACCAGAAATCCTACGGAGGATGAAATGACCTAAGGTTAATCCATTGACACACACACACATATTGGATGCCAATATTATTTAAAAATCCTTATTGGACTTGAATAAGCCTAGGGATGACGAAAAAAGACATTAATGTTAAATTAACCTAAATGAACAGAATATATAGCCTAGGGAGCGAAAATGACCTAAATAATTAATCCTATTACACAAACAACAACCTATTGGATGCAACAGATTGGTTAAAACTCTAATTAGCTAGAATAAACCCTAAAAGAGGACGAAAATACCAAATGTTAATCCCAATGACCAAAATGAACTTATTGGATGCACAAGATTGGACAAATAAGCCTAAAATAGGCTATAATAACTTAGGATGGACGAAAATGACCTAATGTACTCAAGTGACACAAATACATTATGGATTGCAAAAAATTGGTTAAAAACCCTAATGCTAGAATAAGCCTAGAGGAGCGAAAATACCTAAATTTAATCCAATAACACAAATATGTTGGATTTGGTCAAGCTTAAAAACCCTAAATGAACAAGAATAAGTGGCGGAACAATGCAATGACTTAAATTAATCTAATGACACAGAACACACCTATCGCATGCACAAAATTGGTTAAAACCTAATTGGACTAGAAATAGAGGGGAGCACGAAAATGAACTAAATGTTAATCGAATACGTAATTAAAACATATAGGATGCACAAGATTTGTTAAAACCCCAAATTAGACTAGAATACTCCGAGGACGAAGAATTACCCTAAATATTAATCTATCACACAAATGAACTTATTGGCATGCACACCCATCTGGAAAAAACTATTATGGCCAAATAAAGCCTATGGAGCACAAAAATGCTAAATGTTAATCCATGAAAAATAACTATAAGGATGCACAAGTTGGTTAAAACCCTAATTGGACTACAGGTAAGCATACAAGAGGATGAAAATACCTAAATGTTAATCCATGACACAAACACAATAGGTGCACATGATTGTTAAAAACCATAAATGGACTAGAATATAAAAGCCTAAGGAGGAACGAAAATGACGTAAATGTTTAACCAATGACACCAAACACACGTATTAGATGATCAAGATTGGTTAGAAACCCAAATTGACTACAAAAAAGCCTAGGAAGACAACATGACCTAAATGTTAACCAATTACACAAACACACCTATTGGATGCACAAGTCGGTTAAAAATACAAAACCTAATGACTAGAATAAGCATGGGAACACGAAAATGACCTAAAGTTATCGAATAACATAATTAAACATATAGGATGCACAAGATTGGTTAAACCCCAAATTGGACTAATGAATAAAGCCACGGAGGACGAAAATTACCTAAATATTAATCTAATCACACAAATGAACTTATTGGATGCACAACATCTATTGAAAAAACTAATTTGGCCAAAATAAGCCTATGGAGGATGAAAATGACCTAAATGTTAATCCATTGACAACACACACCAATTGGATGCACAATATTGGTTAAAAACCCATATTGGGACAAGAAAACCCTAGGGATGCACACGAGTAAATTTGTTAAACCAATGACACAAACACACGTATTAGATGCACCAAGATTGGTTAGAAAACCCAATTGGACTACAATAAGCCTAGGGGGACGAAAATGACCTAAATGTTAATCAATTCACAAAACTCACCTATTGGATGCACAAGATCGTTAAAAAACCCTAATTAGACAGAATATGCTAGGGAGCACGAAAATGACCTAAATGGTAATCCAATAACACAACTGAACATATAGGATGCACAAGATTGTTTTGGTAAAAAACCCCTAATTGGACTAGAATAGCCTACGCAGGACGAAAAATGACCTAAATATTAATCTAATGACACAAATAAACTTATTGGATCCAAGATCTGCTAAAAACCTAAATGGACTAGAATAATCCTAGGGAGGAAGAAAATGACCTAAATTGTTAATCCTATGACACAAACACGCCAATTGGATGCACAAGATTTGGTTTGAAACACTAATTGGACCAGAATAAGCCTAGGGAGGATGAAAATGACCTAAATGTTAATCCATTGCACACACACACACCCTATTGGATGCACAAGATTGGTTAAAAACAGTAATTGGACTAGAAAAAAACAGGGAGGATGAAAATAACCTAAAATATTCATCAATCACACAACTACACCTGTTGATGCACAAAATTGGTTAAAAATCTTAATTGGACTAGAATAAGCCTAGGTAGGAAAAAATGATCTAAATATTAATCCAATGACACAAACATAACTATTGGATGCACATGATTTGTATAAAAACCCTATTGGACCAAGCATAAGGCTAGGGGGCGATTATGACCATAACAGCTAATCCAATGACACAATTGACTTGAACTTGGATTGCAGATATTAAAAAAATGGGAATCGGGCTAGTAAGAACCTTGAAATGACATGATAAGCCTGACAGATGGACGAAAAATGAACCTTAATGCTAAGTGACGCAATTGCGACTAAGGAGCAGGTGGTTGAAAAAAACCCCATAAGGATTTGGAGCTTGAAATTACGCCTACAATGTGACGGGACGGAATGGACGGGTAAAAGTGTTAAACCTAGGAGGCACGGAACAATGGACGTAAATGGTGTAATAACTAAGTTTGATAATGCCACCATGATTGTTTAAAAACGTCCTAAATGGACTAGAAAAGCTCCTAATGAGGATAGGAAAAAGCTGACGTAAGAATGTATAAACGCATTGACACGACACAACAAGATGGAATGTACTAGATTGGTTCAGAAAACCGCAAATTGGATTAGAGATAAAGACCTAGGGAGGCACGAATGATTACATAAGATGTTAATGCAATGATCACAAATGCAAATTTTTGGATGCAGAAAAGAGATGGGACGAAGCAAGCCTGCTAAATGAAAGGAAGCCTATAAGCGCAAGGGGAAGAAAGAAGAGTGCGCCTAAAATATATCCCATTGACATCAGAAAACACACTTATTGTGATGCAAAGTTAGCTTTAAACACCATCTATGTTTGACTACGAATAGAGCTAAAGAGAGATCGTAAGAATGACCTAAGATCGGTAAGGACAATGACACCAAATGAACTATTGGACTGGCACAAGATTGGACAAAAAACACTAAATGAATAAAATCAAGAACAGTATAGAGAAGGATTTGAAAAATGACTAATGTTAATCTAATCGCACAAAACACACTAATTGAAGCGCGAGCAATGTGGTTAAAAACCCAAATTTTAACCGAATAAACACAAATGAACTATAGGATGCACAAGAATTTGGTTAAAATACCCCACTATTGGACTAGAATAAGTCTATACCGGAGAAGAAAATGACACTAAATATTAATCGGGAATGGAAGCAGAATGAACTTATTGGATGGCACAAGATCTATTAAAAACCTAAGATTGGACTAAGAAAAGCCTTAGGGAGGAAGAAAATGACATAAATGTTAACCTGACAAACACCAGCTCCATATGATGCCACATAGAATTGAGTTGAAAATAACTAATTGGACCAGAATATGCCTACGGGAGGATGAAAATGGACCTCAAACGGTTTAGATTCCATTGACACACACACACAATGTGGAGTGCACAGCAATATTAGTTAAAAATCCATATTGGACTTGAATAAGCCTAGGGTGACGAAAAAAGACATTATGTTAAATAGAGCCCTAAAATGAAACAGAATAATGCCTAGGGAGGTTCGAAAGAATGACTATAATAATAATCCTATTGTGACACATAACACACTATTTGGAGTGCACAGAGATTGGTTAAAAAAACGCCTAAATTAGACCTAGAAGTAACCCTAAAGGGACGAATGATCCCAATATTTATCCCAATGACACAGAAATGAAGTTATTGGATGCACAAGATTGGGCAAAGAGCCTAAATTGGACGTATAATAATGCTAGGTATGGACGAGAAAATGCCTAATGTTAGATCTAATGACACAAATGAACGTTATGGATGCCAAATAAAATTGGGTTTAAAAAAACCTAAAATGGAGACTAAGAATAACCGTAGGGAGGGCACGAAAGATACCTAAATTGTATTAATCTCAATGAACCCAAATGAACTTTTTGATGGTCAAGCTGAACAAAACCCTAACATGAACAAGAATAGTGTCGGAACAAGCAAATGACTTAAATTTTAATCTTAGGGCACACAAACACACCCTATGCATGCACCAAGATTGGTTAAAAACCCTTAATTATTGGACTAGAATAAGCATGGGGCGACGGAAAATACTAAAATGTTAATTCGAATAACGTAAGTAAACATATAGGATGCACAAGATTTGTTAAACCCCAAAGTTAGACCTAGAATAACCTACGGAGGACAGAAAATTACCTAAATATTAATCTAATCACAGGACAAATGACACTTAATTTGGCATGCACAACAGTGTGTTGAAAAAACTAATTTGGCCAAAATAAGCCTTATGGAGCACAAAGATGAACTATGTATCCAATGACATAAAATGAACTTATAGGCATGCACAAGTTATGGTTAACAACCCTAATTGGACTACAATAAGCATAGCAGAGGATGGAAAATACCTAAATGTTATAATACCCAACTGCACAACACAACTATTGGATGCATACATGAGTGGGTTAAAAAACCGATCAAATGGGACTAGAATAAGACCTAAGCGAGGACGGAAAAATGACTGTGAATGTTTAAAATCGCAATGACGGCTACAGGATTCACACACTGTACATTAGAGTGCACAGAGACTGGTAGGAAAAGCTCCCAAATTACTACAATAAAGCCTAGGGAGGACGAGCAATACCTAAATGTTAATTCCAATTTACACAAGCCAAACCCCGAATATTGGATGCAGGCCAGAATCGGTTAAAAACCCTATTGGACTAAAGAATAATGCCATGGGCAACACGCAAAATGACCTACAGTTAATCGAATAACATAATATTAACAATAGGATGCCACAAGATTGGTTAAAAACCCCCAAATTGGACAGAATAAAGGCCTACACGGAGACAGAAAATTACCTAAATATTTATCTATCAACACAATGAATATTATTGGATGCACAACACTATGAAAAAACTAATTTTGGCCCAAAATAAGCCTATGGAGGATTGTAATGACCTAAATGTTAATCCATTGACAAACACACATCCAAGGATGACCAAATATTGGTTAAAACCATATTGGAAAGAATAAGCCTAGCGGATGCACAATCCGAGTAAATGTTAAACCAATGACACAAAACACACGTATTAGATGCGATACAAAAGATTGGTTTAGAAAACCAAATGTGGACTACAATAAGACCTGAGGGAGGTACCGAAAATGACCTAAAATGTAATGCAAACTATCAATAAGCAGCACTGCATGCGACCGTTGAAACAACACAATGAGTCAGAAGTTGCAAACCACCAATATGAAGAAACTTAGAATAGGTGTGCCTAGGAGCACGAAAAAGTGACCTAAATGGTAACCATAACACAATGAACATATAGGATGCGCGCACAAGATTTGGTTTAAAAACCCCTAATTGGACTTAGAATAAGCCTAACGCAGACGAAAATCCTAATATATAATCTAATTGACACAAATAAAACTTATGGATGCACAAAGATCTGCTAAAAAACCCCTAAATGGACTAGAATTAATCAGGGAGGAAAAAATGCTAAATTGTTAATCCTATGACACAACCGCACCATTGGATGCACAAGATTTGGTTTGAAACACTAATTGGACCAGTAATAAGCCTAGGGAGGAGAAAATGACGCTAAACAGTTAATCCATGACCACAGCAAGCTCACCTATTGGATTGCACAAGATTGGTAAAAACAGTATTGGACTAGAAAAAAAATACAACAGGTAGGGATGAAAATGAAGCCTAAAGTATTGCTCCAATCTACATCAACTACAACGAACAACACCTATTGGATGCACGATAAATTGGTTAAAAAGTCTAATGAAGCGACTAGCGAAGTAAGCCTAGGCTAGGTCAACGAAAAATGGATCTAAATTTTACCCCTAAGTGGACACAAACATAACTATTGGATCGCACATGATTGTTAAACCCTTATCTGACCAGAATAAGGCTAGGGGGACGAAATAGGAATAACAGCTTATCCATGAACACATATGGGAACTTATTGGATGCAAAATGATCGTTAAAGAACCCTTAAGACATGATATGTCCTGGGATGACGAAGAATGTCTAATTGCTATTGAATGACGCAAAATGAACTTATAGGGATAGCATACCAAGAGTTGGTTGAAACCCCTAATTGGAGGTTGGAGCATAATGCCTCACAATGGAATCAAAATGACGTAAACTGTTAGATCAGGCCTAGGGAGGTCAACGAACTGAGTAAAATGTTATAAATCTATTTGATGCCCCCAGTGAATGGTGTAAAAACCTAGGAACCTAGAATAACTAATGAGGATGAAATGACGTAAATGTTAAAATCCAATGACACAAACACCAAGTATGGAATATGGGTACTAGTTGGGTTATGAAAACCCCAAATTGGATTAGAACTACCTAGGAGGGACGAATAGGACATAAAATGTTAATCAATGCGAAACACATGAACTTTTTGGATGAAAAAGAATGACAAAACCTAAATGAAAAGAAACCCAAGGGGGAGAGACAGAAAGTGCCTACTTAAATATTAATGCCAATGACTACAAACATACTTATGTGGATGCCAAA
>PGTU02001073.1:0-12810 GCA_002896215.2 Cicer echinospermum
GACAACTCTATTTTATTAAATATTATTGTTAATTTCATTTTGTAATTGTACTTAATAACGAAGATAGTAATAACATATAATTAAATAGAGTTGTCAAATAAATAAATTATTACATATTTATTTGACAATTCAATTTTGTTATATGTTATTATTATCTTTGTTATTAAGTACAAATACAAAACGAAGATAATAATAACATTTAATAAAATAGTGTTGTCAATGTTACTTTATTTGAAAACTCTATTTTATTAAATGTTATTATTATATTCGTTTTATAGATGTACTTAATAACGAAAATTGTAATAACATATAACACAATTGAACTATTAAATAAAAATATAATTATTACTTTATTTGAAAACTCTATTTTATTATATGTTGTTATTATCTTTATAAGATAGTTGTACTACATGATGAAGATAATAATAACATATAATAAAATAAAGTTGTCAAATAAAATACTAATTACATATTTATTTGATAAACTCAATTTTATTATATATTATTAACTTCTTTATGTAGTAAAACAATAAAACGAAGATAATAATAACATATAATAAAATATTGTTGTCAAATAAAGTAATAATTACTTATTTATTAGACAACTCTATTTTATTAAATATTATTATTATCTTTGTTTTGTAGTTGTACTTAATAACGAATATAATAATAACATATAACAAAATAGAGTTGTCAAATAATTAATTATTTTTATTTATTTGACAACTCAATTTTGTTATATTTTATTATTAACTTTATTATTAAGTATAACTACAAAATGATGATAATAATAACATATAATAAAATAGAGTTGTCAAATAAATTAATTTTGACATATTTATTTGACAACTCAATTTTTTTATATGTTGTTATTATCTTTGTTATTAATTACAATTACAAAACAAAGATAATAATAACATTTAATAAAGAAGATTAGAATAACATATAATAAAATATTATTTTCTAACAAATTAATAATTACATCTTTATTTGACAACTATAATTCAATATATGTTATTATTATGGTCGTTTTATAGTAATATTTTGCAATGATTATAACCCTATATACTATAACCCGAACCTCAAACCCAAAACCTTAAACCTTAAAGCCTAACCCTTAAACCCTAAACCCTAAACACTAAACCCAAAATCTTGAACCTTAAACTCTAAACCTTAATCCCTAAACGTGATTTCTTAAACCCTAAACACCCTAACACACTAAACCCTAATAAAATAAATATGTAATTATTACTTTATTTGATATCTCTGTTTTTTTATATGTTATTATTATCTATTTGTTATAAAGTAAAACTATAAAACGAAGATAATAATAATATAAATTAAATTAGAGTTGTCAAATAAGGTAATAATTACATATTTATTTGACAACTCTATTTTATTATATGTTACGGATTTAAGTCCATTTTTGTCAGGTGGTACGAAAATCACCCAAAAAGTCCAGATGAAATAAGTAGCGGGAGAGACTTTTAGCATGCTTCTCCTAAATTTATAATTGTGTTTCAGGTTAGATTTCAAACACTAGCCATCGTCATGTAGAGAAATACAAATTTTAGTCCATTTTTGTCAGGGGGTACGAAAATCGCCCGAAAAGTCCAGATGAAATCGACGACTAGAAGACCCTTATAGAATTCTTCTCCTACATTTAAGACTGTGATTCGGGTTCCGTCTAAGATTTAAAACACAAGCCATCGTCTAGTCCGAAAATACTGTTTTCGGTCCATTTTTGTTGTTTGGTATGATTTTCAAACCCTAGCAATCAGATTTTAAACCCTAGCCATCATCTTGTACAAAAAAAGAATTTGGTCCATTTTTGTCGGGTGGTACGATTTTCGCACGAAAAGTCCAGATGATATCGAGTAGTGTGAGACCCTTATTGCATTCTTCTCCTAAATTTAAAATTGTGTTTCGTGTTTCGAGTTTCGGATTATATTTCAAACACAAGCCATCATTTGGTTCATAAATATGGATTCCAAAATAATAATAACATATAACAAAATTGAGTTGTAAAATAAATATGTAATTATGACTTTATTTGACAACTTTACAACTCAATTTTTTTATATGTTATTATTATTTTCGTTATTTAGTACAACTACAAAACTAAGATAATAATAACGAATAATAAAACAGAGTTGTCAAATAAATATGTAATTATTCATTTATTTGATAATTCTATTTTATTATACGTTATTATTATCTTTATTTTAAAGTTTGACTACATAATGAAGATAGTAATATCATTTAATAAAATAGAGTTGTCAAATAAATATGTAATTATTACTTTATTTGACAACTCTATTTTATTATATGTTATTATAACTTTGTTATGATGTAAAACTATAAAACGAAGATAATAATAACTTATAGATTTGACAGATTTCAAACACTAGCCATCGTTTTGTTCGAAAATACGGATTTCGATCCATTTTAGTTGGGTGGTACGAAAATTGCCCGAAAAATCCATAAGAAATCGAGGACCGGGACCCCATTAAAGCATTCTTCTCCAAAATTTATAACTGTGTTTCGGGTTCTACGCCAGATTTCAAACATTAGCCATCGTCTGGTCCGAAAATATGATTTTCGGTCTATTTTTGTCGGGTGGTACAAAAATCCCCCAAAAAGACCAGATGAAATCGAGGACCAGGAAACCCTTATAGCATTATTCTCCAAATTTTATAATTATGTTTCGGGTTCCGCATCAGAATTCAAACACTAGCCATCGGTCGATTTTTGTGGGGTGATACAAAAATCGCCTGAAAAGTCTAGATGAAATTGAGGACCAAGAGAGCCTTATAGCATTCTTCTCCTAAATTTATAAATGCTTTTCGCATTATGCGTCTGATATTTCAAACACTAACCATCGTTTGGTTCGAAACTAAGGACTTTGGTCCATTTTTGTGTGGTGGTACGAAAATTGCCCAAAAAGTCTAGATGAAATCGAGTACCGAGAGACCCTTATAACATTCTCCTCCAAAATTTATAACAGTATTTCGGGTTCTGCGGCAGATCTCAAACTCTAGCCATCGTCTAGTCTGAAAATACTAATTTTGGTCCTTCTTTGTCGAGGGGTACGAAAATCGCCCGAAAAGTCCAGATGTAATCGAAGACCAAGAGTCCCTTATATCATGTTGGTCCATTTTAGTCGGGTGGTACATAATCGTCCAAAAAATCCAAATGAAATCGAAGACCTAGAGACCCTTATACCATTCTTCTCCAATTATTATAATATTGTTTCGGGTTCCGCGCCAGATTTAAAACACTATCCATTGTTTTGTTTGAAGATATGAATATCGGCCCTTTTAGTTGGGTGGTACAAAAATCGCCGGAAAAGTCCAGATGAAATCGAGGACCAAGAGACCTTTATAGCATTCTTCTCCAAAATTTATAACTATTTTTCGGGCTCCGGCCCAGATTTTAAACACTAGCCATCGTCTGGTCAGAAAATACGAATTTCGGTTCATTTTTGTTGGGTGGTACGAAAATTGCCCAAAAAGTCCAAATGAAATCGTGGACCAGGACACCCTTACTACATTCTTCTTCTAAATTGATAACTTTGTTTCAAGTTACGCGTCAGATTTCAAACACTAGCCATAGTCTTGTTCGAAAATACGAATTTAGGTCCATTTTAGAAAGGTGGTAGGAAAATCATCCGAAAAGTCTAGATGAAATCGAGGACCGGGAGACCCTTATAGCATTTTCTCCAAAATTTATAACTATGTTTCGGGTTCCATGTCAGATTTCAAACACTAGCCATAGTCTTTTTAGGAAATATGGATTTCGATCCATTTTAGTTGGATGGTATGAAAAACGCCCGAAAAGTCCAGATGAAATCGAGGATCAGGAGACCCTTGTAGCATTCTTCTCCAAAATTTATAACTGTGTTTCGGGTTCCGCATCAGATTTCAAACACTAGCCATCGTCATGTAGAAAATACAAATTTCAGTCCATTTTTGTCAGGGGGTACGAAAATCGCCCGAAAAGGCCAGATGAAATCGACGACCAGAAGACCCTTATAGCATTCTTCTCCCAAATATATAACACTGTTTCAGGTTCCACGTCAGATTTCAAACACTAGCCATCATCTTGTTCGAAAATATGGATTTCGATCTATTTTAGTCGGGTGGTACAAAAATCACCCGAAAAGTCCAGATGATATCGAGAACCGAAAGACCTTCATAGCATTCTTCTCCTAAATATATAACAAATATTCGGGTTCCACATCAGATTTCAAAAACTAGCCATCGTCTAGTCCAAAAATACAAATTTAGTCTATTTTTGTTGAGGGGTACGAAACTTGCCCGAAAAGTCCAGATGAAATCGAGGACCGAGAGTCCCTTATAGTATTCTTCTTCTAAATTTATAATTGTGTTTCGGTTTCCACATCTGATTTCAAACAATAGCCATCATCTTGTTTGAAAATACGGATTTCGGTCCATTTTTGTCGGGTAATACGAAAATCACCGAGAAGTCCAGAGAAAATCGAGGACTGAGAGACCCTTATAGCATTCTTCTCCTAAATATTTAACATGGTTTCGGGTTCCGCGTCAAATTTCAAACACAAGCCATCATTTAGTCCAAAAATAAAGATTTTGGTCCATTTTTGTCGACGAGTACGAAGCTCACCCAAAAAGTCCAGATGAAATCGAGGACCAAGAGTCCCTTATAGCATTCTTTTTCTAAATATATAAATGTGTTTCGGTTTTTGCATCAATTTCAAACAATAGCTATCATGTTGTTCGAAAAGAAGGATTTTGGTCCATTTTAGTCGGGTGGTACGAAAATCGCCCGAAAAGTCCAGATGAAATCGAGGACCCGGAGAACCTTATAGCATTCTTCTCCAAAATTTATAACTTTGATTCGAGTTCAAACACTAGCCATCGTTTGGTCCGAAAATACAAGTTTCGGTCCATGTTTGTGAGGTGGTACGGATGTCGCGCAAAAAGTCCAGATGAAATCGAGGACCAGAAGAGTCATATAGCATTCGTCTCTTAAATTGATAAATGTATATCGGGTTCTGCATTAGATTTCAAACACTAGCCATAGTCTTGTTGGAAATTACCGATTTCGGTCCATTTTAGTCGGGTGGTACGAAAATCGCCCGTAACATTCAGATGAAATCTAGGACCGGGAGACCTTTATATCATTCTTCTCTAAAATTTATAACTGGGTTTCGGGTTGCGCGTTAGATTTCAAACACTAGCCATAGACTTTTTCCAAAATACGGATTTTGTTCCATTTTAGTTGGATCGTATGAAAATCTCCCGAAAAATCAAGATGAAATCGAGGACTGGGAGACCCTTATAACATTCTTCTCCAAAATTTATAATAGTGTTCGAGTTCCGCGCTAGATTTCAAATACTAGCCAAAGTCTGGTCTGAAAAAATAGATTTGAGTCCATTTTTGTCGAGGGGTACGAACATTGCCCGAAAAGTCCAGATGAAATCGAGGACCAAGAGACACTTATAGCATTCTTCTCCAAAATTTATAACTATGTTTCGGGTTTCGCGCCATATTTCAAACACTAGCCATCGTCTAGTCCGAAAATACGAATTTTGGTCCATTTTTGTCGGGTGGTACGAAAATTGCCTGAAAAGACCAGATGAAATCAAGGACCAGGAGACCCTTATAGCATTCTTCTTCTAAATTTATAACTGAGTTTCGGGTTCCTGCCTCAGATTTAACACCGTAGCAATTGTCTTGTTCGAAAAATAAGGATTTTGTCTGGTGGCACAAAAACACCGGACGAAGCTAGATAAAATCGACAACACGAGACCCTTATAGCATTCTTCTCCAAGTTTATAACTGAGTTTCGGGGTATCGCATCAAATTTCAAACACTAACAATCAATCCTTATTCGAAAAATACGGATTTCGTCCCATTTTTTTGTGCGGATGGCACGAAACTCTTCCGGAAATGTCTAAATGAATTCGAGGACCAAGCCAGAAGACTCTTATAGCTTTTCCCTAAAATTACAACTGTGTTTCGGGTTCCGCGTCATTTTGAAACACAGCCATCGTCTTGTTTGAAAATACAGATTTGGGTTCCATTTGTCGAGGGGTACGAAACTCTTAAAACATTCTTCTTCTTAAATTTTATAAATTAATGTTTCGGTTTCCACTTCAGATTTAAAACACTAGCCATTATCTTGTTCGAAAATACGAATTTTGATCTATTTTAATCGAGTGTTACAAAAATCGCGCGAAATATCCAGATGAAATCGATGACCAGGAGACTCTTATAGCATTCTTCTCCTAAGTTTATAACTGTTTTTTGGGTTCCGCGTTAGATTTCAAACTATATCCATCTTCTTGTTCCAAAGTAGGTATTTCGGTCCTTTTTGTCGGGTGGTACGAATATCGCCCGAGTAGTCTAGATGAAATCGAGGACCAGGAGACCCTTATAAAATTCTTCTCCTAAATATATAACAGTGTTCGAGTTCTGCATCAAATTTCAAACACTAGCCATCGTCTGGTCCGAACCCAAAAAGTCCAGATGAAATCGAGGATCGAGAGACCCTTATAGCATTCTTCTTCTAAATTTATAATTGTGTTTCGAGTTCCGCGTCAAATTTCAAACACTATTCATCATCTTGTTCGAAAATACATATATCGGTCCATTTTAGTCAGGGGGGCATGTGTAACACCCCAAAAGATTTTATGCGATTTTACGTGTATATACGTGTACTCAATTAATGTAATATTTTTGTGTGCGTTTGACTGATATTAAGTATGCACGTAGTTATATTTCATTTATTTATAACTACTTTCTGTTTTTAGTTATTTTTTTTATAAATAATATCTTGAGATAGAATTGATATTGTGTTTGATTTCTTTTATTTTTATATACTTTTTTATGACATTGTGATTTTATATATATTTATTATGATTTAGTAATTAATATAAAGTGTTGGTGTCATATTTATTTATTTTATAATTTTGACTATTTTCTAATATGATGATATTATTATAATGTGAGTATTTTGAGAAATAATTATAATTGTAGATATTATTTTGAATGTGAGTTTTAATTATTAGTAATATGTTTTTTTTATAATGATTATTTTAATTACTCTAATTTAGCATATATTAATTATGAAATATTAGTAATGTTTTGAAAATTTAATGATGTTTGGAAGAGTATTAAAAAAATGAGATTAAGTAACAATTAATTTTGTTTTAGAAAAATAAAAATAATAATAGCAAAACATATATTAAATAAGGGACAAATGGGCTTGACTCATTTATGTTAACCCTAATTATGTTAATAAAATAAAAATAAGAAAAGTAAGAAAAGAGCTGTAGTAGCCGTAGAACCAAAGAGAAACACAACAACAACTTATAGTTTTACAGTGATGAACTATTTAAAAATGTGTTTTTGATGATTAAAATATGAATAAATATTTAGAAATCTTATAGATTTTAAAAAATATTCGTGATTTATTTTATTTGTGTTGTATTTAGAAATGTGATTTATCTTGTTTTTATTTAGACTTGAATTATTGAAAAATAATTTAAAGAAAAATTTGGAATTCTCAATTAATTATTTTTGGGTGCTAAATGGTTAGTAATATTTTTTTAATAATAATTTAAGTCTAGAAATTAATTTTTAGAATGATGTGTAACCTTGAGAGTGGTTTTTGCACTATTGATTCAATTTGGTTTGGTAATGTACTATATCTTCTAGTAAATAATTATTTATCTTATCTTCTACTTGGAAAATCTATGTATACTTCCATTTGTTGTAACTTTTAAGTGATGGTTAACTCAAAAGAAAATTTAATCGTGATCAATTTGGAGCAATTAGACCTCTATGAGAATATGTTTCATTTTTTGAATCATCGTTTGAGTTATGAGATGAACGTAAAATCTTGGTGCTAATTTTTGATTAGTTATTTGAATGTGTATATGATTATGTAAATATTAAATTGTTCGTGTTTCAAGTGTTCTAATTGTTGGGAATTGGTGTATAGAGTTAGAGTAGTCAAGAGCATCTAAAAGTGAAATAGTTCTATATTTCTTCAATCGGATTATTGATTATATATTGATACTAGTGTCATTTCCTTGTTGTTGTAACTAGTTGTAAATTACCAATAAATTATTGTCAATGTGTAATTAAGTGAATTTTTAACTTGAAGTAAGGAGTAGGAGTTGTGGCGCCGCCTTCGCACTCCTAAACCACGTTAAAGATACTTTTAATTATCCATGTTTGAATTCGAATAACTCATTATTTTGTTAGAAGTACCTTTTAATTTTATTTTTAAATAGTTAAAAAAAATATGTCATTGCTTATATCAATTGAATGAATTTAATTATTAAATATATGTTATTGGGAAACAGTATCTCTATATTAGTTTTTTTGCTTTCTCCTTGATTATATACAAATTATGTTTTTATAGGGTAATTGATTGTAAACCTATTATAGTATTATTAAGTTGTTAGATGTTTTTAATATTTTAAAAATTGCTCTATTTGTCAGATCTAAGTTAAATTTGTTGGATGTTTGGTGATTGGATTTAGACTCTATTTTAAGGAGTAAAACTAGTAATATTTGGTTTGTAGTTGAAATTGACAACGTACTTGAAATGTCTTTCATTTAACCAAACTAAATGAACTACATTATTATTGACAAAATCTATATGTTATGTTTTATATGTAAGTTGCAGTGAGTAACTCTATCGTACTTTATTTCATAATTGAATGATAAATGTGATAGACATTTTATTTGATAATTGAATGATAAATGTTATGTGTGTAATTGATTTATTTTGTCATGTTAGTCTATCATGCAATGTTAGTTGATTTTTTACATGTTGTGCTTAATTGAAGATTGAATGTCTTAAATATAATTATAGACTAAGTTTGAATCTTGAGGCGGTAAGTTGAATATTAGTTCACTCACCGAATATTTCGAGGACGAAATTCTTTAACAAGGGGAGAATTGTAACACCCCAAATTTTATAATAAACTATTTTATTAATTAAATAGGAATTTAGATAATTAATTTGGTGTTAAAATTATTTTATAATATATGTTGATTAGATTTATGATTAATTTTCCTTATAGGCATGATTTCTAAGATGTGCTAGTTTTATAAATATTAGATTACACGAGCGATATAAATAATAAATATTATATTTTACTCTTTGATCTATTTTTTTTGAAAAATAATAGTATTTTAGTGTAATATATAGTTTAAAGAAAAAGATTTTATGCGATTTTACGTGTATATACGTGTACTCAATTAATGTAATATTTTTGTGTGCGTTTGACTGATATTAAGTATGCACGTAGTTATATTTCATTTATTTATAACTACTTTCTATTTTTAGTTATTTTTTTTATAAATAATATCTTGAGATAGAATTGATATTGTGTTTGATTTCTTTTATTTTTATATACTTTTTATGACATTGTGATTTTATATATATTTATTATGATTTAGTAATTAATATAAAGTATTGGTGTAATATTTATTTATTTTATAATTTTGACTATTTTCTAATATGATGGTATTATTATAATGTGAGTATTTTGAGAAATAAGTATAATTGTAGATATTATTTTGAATGTGAGTTTTAATTATTAGTAATATGTTTTTTTTATATTGATTATTTTAATTACTCTAATTTAGCATATATTAATTATGAAATATTAGTAATGTTTTGAAAATTTAATGATGTTTGGAAGAGTATTAAAAAAATGAGATTAAGTAACAATTAATTTTGTTTTAGAAAAATAAAAATAATAATAGTAAAACATATATTAAATAAGGGACAAATGGGCTTGACCCATTTATGTTAACCCTAATTATGTTAATAAAATAAAAATAAGAAAAGTAAGAAAGGAGCTGCAGTAGCCGTAGAACCAAAGAGAAACACAATAACAAATTTCTCTCTAAAATCCCCGACTTCTCCGCTTGTTAAATTACTTAGTTTGAACCGTTCTCCTTCACCGTAAGTCCGATTTGAGTGAAACCAACGCCAAAACGACCGTGTGAAAAATTGCTATTTTATCCAATGATTTTATTTTCTGATTTATGGTAAGTTTCATTGACCGAATTTTGAATTTAGTTTTTAGAGTATCTTCTCATAAACTATTTTTAACGTTTACCCATAAACTGTCGAGTTAGAACGATTGATGGACAAAGAGTCAATGAACAAAGGTTGTTTGCCCGTAGAATCGTATTCGTGTGTGAAAGCGTCAAAATAAGGTAAGGGGTGAGAGAGCGTTTGAATTCATGAGTATAATATATTGTGAGATGAACGGAAAAATCGTATTTCCCAACGATTCATCCGGGGCTCGCTACATACGGCAATAGCCCTTTGAGTGATAAATTAATTAATCTAGAAATAAGAAAATTGTGAGATTAAAATGTGAAATAGAAATATTTATAAAGTGTTGATTGATTTAATTTCGTTAAATGTGTGATATTTTATATTATTGTGATATTTAACATTATTGTGATATTTGATATTATTGTGATATTTAAAATTATTGTGATATTTGATGTTATTGTGATATTTGATATCATTGTGATATTTGATTTCAAATGAATTTAGTGCATATGTTTGATTAAATGAGTTTATGTGAATGTAGTGTATAATGTAAGTTAATTTGATGATGATGTGTGATTTATAATATAAATCTGTGATAAGTTTATGTGATGATAATGATGATGTTTTATTGATGATATTGATTTTATAAAATTGTGATGAGTTTTATGTGATGAGATATGATTAATGATAGTGATATTGTGATGAGAATATTGAATTAACCCCATAGTTGATGAAATAATGGTGATTTCGATTTGTGTTTGAGATGAAGGTTTTAATGGAGTATCATATACCAACAAGGGTAGAAAATAAATATTGTGAATTTGTGAAGTGGAGATTATTTTGTCATCATATAGGTAGGGCTTGACAAGCCTAGTGATTCCGGGGAAGTACAACTGAATAAGCCTGATCGTGGCGGTCTGCTGTCGAGCCTTAAGGCAAGATTGTTAGACCTTGGAGGTATTCGGGTGGGGAATTCCTAGGTGACTAGGAGGTCGCACTCCAAATGTTGGGATCTACCATCCAACACACGTTTACCTCGACTGTCGCGTATATGTGTCTCGGGTTGAGTTGAGGGGATCTATGAGGACAGGGCCAATTTGAATTGTCTGTCCACCGGGATGGTGGCATAGTATCAAGCCTCCTAACCTAGTACTTCAGAGTTAGAATTGTACCATATTGTGAAGTAGAGTCTAAGCTCATGCATAGCATTGCATTTACTTGTGATTGTTTTGTGGTGATTGATGTGTTTCAAAAGTAATAATAATTACTCTTAGATAATTTGATGCATATTATAATTAGATGATTATCTTACTTGAGAGAATTTGATGTTATAATATGATACTTTTTACTTAAATATTTTGATATATCGTAATGTGATTATGATACGGTATATTATGATTGTTGCGTGTTCTTCTTACTTATATTATACTATTAACATGATTTTGAAACTCACCTCCTTCGTTGTTTGTGTTTGACTGGCTTGGCCCTGCGTTTGCGAAATCGCAGTTGTTACAGGTTAATAAGTCTTGAAGTTCAAGTTTGGGAGCAACCCCGCTTTGATAGGTGATACCGGGAATAAGGGTTGTAATTTGTATTTTACTTATTTATTTTGAAACGACTTTTGAATGAAAACCATATAAGTACTAGTAGGTTTTTAGAATTAAATCAAGTAATTATACTTAATTCAAGCTTATTGAGATTGCACTATGGAGTAAAGAAGTTAAGGTGTTCCTTTTGATTTTTGAGAAACATGATATGCTAAATTAAAAATTAAAGTTTTTATTTTCTTGGAAACATATTTTTATTTATCCGCTGCAAATTTTATAGAAATATGATATATATTATTTTGGGGTTTAGGGTGTCACAGCATGAAAATTGCCTGAAATGTCTAGATGAAATCCAAGACCAGAAGACTCTTATAGCATTTTCTCCTAAACTTATCACCGTGTTCCGGGTTCCGCGTCAGATTTCAAACACTAGCCATCGTCTCCTGGTCCTCGATTTCATCTGGACGTTTCGGGCGATTTTCATACCACTAGACTAAAATGGATTGAAATCCGTATTTTCGGACCAGACGATGGCTAGTGTTTGAAATTTGACATGGACCCGGAAATACAGTAATAAATTTCGAAGAAGATGGCTATAAGGGTCTCTCGGTCGGCGATTTCATTTGGTCTTTTCGGCCGATTTTCATAACCCTCGACAAAAATGGACCAAAATCTATATTATCATACTAGATGATGTCTAGTGTTTGAAATCTGACCCGAAATGAGAAGCATTGTTATGTATTTAGGAGAAGAATGCTAAAAGGGTCGCCCGATCCTCGATTTCATATAGACTTTTTGGGAGATTTTCGTACACCTCGACAAAAATGGACGGAAATCCTTAATTTCCAACAAGACGATGGATAGTGTTTGAAATCTGACGCGGAACCCGATATACATTTATAAATTTAGAAGATCCAAAATTTCATTTGGTCTTTTCGGGGAATTTTTGTACCACCTAACAAAAATGGACTAAAATCTCTATTTTCGGACCAGACGAGGGCTAGTGTTTGAAATTTGACACGGAACCCAAAACACAGTTATGAATTTTGAAGAATTCTTTAAAGGTCTCCTGGTCTTCGATTTCATCTAGACTTTTTAGGAAATTTTCGTACCACCCGACAAATAAGGACCGAAATTCGTATTTTCGGACCAGACGATGGCTAGTGTTTGAAAATCTGACGCAGAACA
>PGTU02001074.1:0-10373 GCA_002896215.2 Cicer echinospermum
TTTGTTTGCATTTAAAACTAGTTTTCAGATTGGTTTGTTGATGATTGGTTTATTGATTGAATTAGTTTCCAGTGACAGTGCTTCTTCGTGCCCATCTCCGGTGACGGCGCTGCTTTCAGCCTCTCTCTGGTGACGGTGTAGCGTAATACTTCTCCATCGACTGCGCAACATAACACAATAGGTAAGATACTTTTATTATGTAAAAGTTGATAGCGTAACACTTCTTCCTTTTTTTGTACTAAAGATGTCCATTGTGTACACCTATAATCTTCTACAAAGTAAATTTGATTTGTCTAGCAAATTCTGCAGCCACTTACACGAGTTCTTATGGTTAATATATAACTGCTTCTCTAGAACATTTGGTGAAACAATGAGATATAAACACGCTTGCTTTGAAAAATAATTTCACAGTATGAATTTAATGTGAATACTCTATACCTATGTACCTTGTCTAATTTAAACACATAATATTATCGAGTCTATTTTCTATTATGTATGATATTGTTTCGGCACGAGTACTTTATGCCTAGTGAATCTATTCTGTTTAAGATCAATCTTTTTTTTTTGTTCTAAGTTGAATTATGTTATTTCTGTGTCAAAATAACATATGTTAAACTTCTTTATAGAAATGGATAAATCATGGATTAAGAAGCCACACACATCGGATGAATATGATCAAGGGATAAAGGAATTTATTAATTTTGCCTTTCGAGATGAATTAGAAAATGGCGAAATAATATGTCCTTGTAAACGTTGTGGTTTCAAAAAACCGCAGAGTAGAAGTGTAATGTATGATCACTTAAAGTGCAAACCATTTCCAAAGGGATACACCATTTGGGTACATCACGGAGAGTCCATAGGAGAAACTAGTACTATCTCACCTATTAGTATTTCTAATATAGTTCAAGACACAGTTGTCGTTGATGATCAAATGCAAAACATGATTAACGATGCTTTTGGAGTCGAAGATCATGCAAATGAAGTACCCATTGAATCAAATGCAGAGAAGGAGAAAAATGCAAGTCAACAAAGGTATGAAGAGGCCAAAGAGTACTATGAATTAAGTAGAGAAGGAGAAAAACCTTTGTATGAAGGGTGTGTTAAATATTCAAGACTATCTTTTTTGGTAAAGTTGTATCACATCAAATGTTTATGTGGAATGACTAATAAAGCCATGACAATGGTTTTAGAGTTATTAAAAGATGCATTTGAATTTGCAAATATACCAAATTCATTCTATGAAGCCAAGAAAACAATCACCAAGCTTGGTTTAAATTATGAAAAAATCCCTGTTTGTCCGAATAATTGTATGCTTTATTGGGGTAATAAGGAAGATGAAGAAAGGGAGACCTGCAAAATTTGTAATACTTCGAAATGGAAATCAAAAGCAAAAGTTGGTGCAGTTGGAGTGGCTGGTGATGGCAATAATCGAAAGAAAGTTCCTGCAAAAGTTCTTCGCTATTTTCCATTAAAACCACGGTTACAAAGATTATTTTTGTCGTCAAAGTCGGCCGAGGATATGAGATGGCATGCCAAAGTTCCAAACAGAAATGAGGCTTATATAGAAAGAGCGGCCTAGAGATTACTGAAGCATGAGAAACATTTAAGTACCTGAGGAGGAAAGGTTTGCATCAAAACCGAAACACTAGTCTTCTGTTCATTAGCTAGTGTTCAGTTGTTAAATATTCAACCAAGTATGATGTGTGTATCGAAACTTTATATTGTGGCCAGTTTTGTATACCACAGCATACAACAGATCCATCTTCAATGGGATGTGGCATTGAACTCATACTAACTCATGATAACCATGAATAGATAGTTTCCAGTAGTAAAAATGCCAGGAAATGATATTGAATGTTATATACAAAGTTAGTTATCATAGTGAAAAGGCCAAATGACACATACATAGTTCGATTCACCAGCGTTTAAATTAGAAAAAGAGATGTTTGTCCGACATAATTGTATGCTTTAATGTGGACAATAGTGATTTTCCAAATGAATGACTATCTGGGTGGAACGACTGACACTGCGACTTGCTTGCCCATCGTGTAACATGGATCTACTTAAACGTCGGGAGTTCCACTAGCAAATATCGGTGCCTAAGTCATCGTCGATGTCCATCTTTTTAAGAACATAGGGTGAGATGGGAACAAGGCTTCGCTTTGAGAAAAGAAGATATGCGTGTCCACCTAAAAAGTTCTATCGCTATCATTAATCTTGCACGGTTACAAAGATATTGATGTCACACAAGCAAGACCGGAAGCCCGTATAAGCAACAAGATTGGTCCGTAGAAATTATGGTAGAATACTGAGCGAAATGTCAAACTGATTAGTTCAACAAGAATGGAAAAGTGGGGAACAGTCAATATGGAGGAAGCACCTTATAGGAAGGATAATCTTCTACAAGGAAACATGACATGATGCCTATCGAGGAAACATGTGTGCGATAATATTCATATTTACTTGGATGCTATGATGAAAGCACGCGAATGTGACATCTTAAGACATTTAAAGGACTCAAAGGGCTATGGGCATAAAGACCTGACCTTGGCCCAATGACAATGGATAGAATGTATCTCCATGCCTAGTCTTTACTCTTACTTCTCAGATATACAGAATTTTTTAACAACTCTAAAGAATTGAGGTGCCTGATGGTTACTTCAAGCCACATCTAGATGCAATGACATGAAAATAACTAACATGAGTGGAATGTTGAAGAATAGATAATTCCAGCGGATAAATTGATGGCAACAACTTCTACCGGAAGCCATTCGAGACTGTCTACCTGATTATTTTACAACTCATCTGATTCAGTTTTGCTCATTATAGAAGCAGTTATAGAGTAAAGTACTGAATGGCGATGACAAGAACAAATTGCTATATAACGAAATCCTCACTTTCTATGCCAAGGAAGAATATATGTAATTCATCATTCTACATCTGTGATGGTTCAACTGAAAATTCACCTTGTGGACAAGTAAACTTGTGAGGTCCTGTTCGATTTTCGATGGATGCATCCTGTTGAAAGGTAACATATTCTGCGTGTTCTTATTGGAACAATGACCACACACATGACAACTTGGCTTGTCTAACATTATATCACAACGGTTCAATAATAGGTACTTAGGAATACTTAAATCGTATGCACGTAGAGAAGCACGACCAGAAATGGTCTATTGCAGAGGAATACCTACCTGTACACAAGAGATTTCTTACATTCCTCATTGTATATAGAAACATTGAGACTAGATCCAAATCAAACTTAGGTCGTGTAGATGATGAGCCGAGTTTATGAGATACAGAACTGACTCACGTGTAGCTGAATTATTTCCTATGAGTTGGAAAATCGGTTGGTGGTTCTTCATACTATTGCCTTACACCAATTGACCAAAGTACAATCAATGACACGTTTTAACAAACTGCATCATAGTTGACTACTATCTAAGGTAAGTAAAATTTTATTATATTTGATATTTGACCACTAATTTTTTTTCCGTATACATCTAATTTGAAATAACCAAATAGCAAATAATAGAAGTATGTAGTTCGAAGCCAACATGAGGAGTGGTGCAAGGAGTACTTCTGAGGTAGACAAGAAGGTTCACTAGAGAGTTTCCTCATTGGTTCCGCAATCGTTTAGTGTTCATGACAAAATTGGTGATTGATTGCTTTGATTTTAATAAAGAATGGTGACTAATTGTATACATTAAGGTGTTCAGATTCTGCAACAATCTCGCAACATTAGTGGATCAGATAAAAATGTTCTCGTTAGTCTTGCTCAAGGTCCTCTGATAAAGATTAGAAAGGTCACTGCATTTAATGTTCAATGGTTTCAAATTTCGAAATTGGCACGAGACAATTTATTAAAAACTCAAAATAGTGGAGTTTTGGCATGTTCGGAACACGAAGTTACTTCAGCAACTATTGATGCCAACATTGAGACTTTGGAGGAGTGCCTTATTCTGAGATTGATAGATACATTTAGCTTTCTATGGTGGCTTCAATAGTGCCCATGTTTAAATGCAAATGGGCTAATACCACAAATATCCAGAGGCGATTAGACAGATAGTTGGGTTTTACCTCTATGAAATTGCAAGACTAATACATAGACTGGGGAGCATGATCTTAAGATGATGAAGCCCATACATTAAAGCGTCAGAGCTCATGTATTTATTATGTGGATGATGAAAAGGAACAAGGATGGAGCATACCTATAGGGGAAAAGACCAATCGAGACTTGTATGGACATGGGTGGAGATGATGAAATTATGGCACCGTATTGAACCATACCCATCTTAAACATTGAAACACAGCAAATCTGATGAAACCCACATATACATGTGGCAAGAATGACTAATGATGATGATCCTGAAAATCAACTTTTAATGATGATTTTGATGACAACAATCAGATATGAATTTATGATTGTTAATAAATCCTGTTTGTTGTTTAGGACAAAGGTACTCTCAATTATGGTTATTTTATTTACTACTTTCATTTACTGTTGCATTGTGTTGATGTGCTCATTTTTGTTATTGTTGTTCATTTTTGTGTTTAGCTATTTGCATTAGTCTACTTGGTTGTCATCAATGTTTTGCGTGTAAGTGTATATTTGGACACTCAAATCTTGTGAACAAATGGAATCATCATATGAGGATATTCGACGTAAACAATGGAAGAGAATTAAAAAAAGGATGGAGGCTCTCAATCTAACTCATCTCTCTCAATACCTTCACAAATCTTCTTCCACCATTTCAAAAAACTCACAGGTTAGTAATACTAAAATTACAAATGTTCTTAAATTTGTAATAATGTTGGATTTTATTTATTTACATTCATATAAAATGATTGTAGCGTTTCACGAAGGGTCGGTCCGAGGGTTATACTATAGGAGATCTTCAAGTAACCAAAATGAAGCACTTGCGGAGACATGGTTTAACCTCTCAAGCACCGCCTTCTCAAGCACTCACCTTCTCAAGCACCACCTTCTCAGAGCACCGCCTTCATCAAGCACCACCTTTTCAAGCACCACTTCTCAAGCGAAACATCGCTAGCTGTAGCAAACGATAGAACCTACATCCTTCTCCTCTCCGGTGACAACAACACCAACTAATGTGCAAGCGACAGAAGCAACACCTTCTCAAGTGACAACACCAGGATCAGTGCAGAGACAGAAACAACACATTTCCCAAGAGACATCCTCTCACTCTGAAGATGTGGTAGAAGATGAGCCAGGAAATTTCTCAAAAAAAGGAAATTTTACATTTTGGGATGTAGAAAGTCATTAGTATGTTATCTATGTCTAATTATATTTATAAATTTAATGTTTCTACATGATTGCAATATGACATATTCATTGACTTATGTTGTTAGATGAGGCGGGACATATTTCAAGACTACACTTAAGGGTATCAGACGTGCTTGAACTCCTCCTAATGTTAGCAGAATAATAACTAGATGGAATTCAAATGGCAACCCGGTAGATCAGCTGCTGGTGTTAGGTGTTTTTGTGGGTGAAATTTGCAAGGAAGTTTAAGGATTTTCCTATAATGTATCGACAATTGGATAACTAGTTCCATCGACAAGAAAAATGAAATTTTTAAGGATAAAATACAGTATCAATTATAAACAACTGAATATTCTTTATTGTTTTGATTGTAAACTAATTTATTTTTTTTTTTTTATGATTATGCTAGTCAAAAATTTGTTGTCGATGATAAAGAAACAAAAATATATCCTTTCAAGCCTTGGAAAAGAAATGGCGAGATGCACGATGTAGGTTGTTTAAGAATTTATAAGTGGGACATTTCTTTGGAGGAAAATCTACAAAATTATCCACGTTCTACCTTAATCAAGACCATTGGACTATTTTTGTCCAATACAGGCGTAAAGACAGATACAATGGTAACTATTCTTTTCTTGCGTTGTCATTGTTTTTCTATTGTTTAGTTTTTTTATGTCATTTGTTATCATTGTAGGAGAGGCTGATAAAATGCTGCAAATAGAGAAAAGCTAAAGATCCTTCATACATTAGGCTCTAAGACGCTTGCAAGGAAGAGGGATGAGTTTGGTAGGATTTTTTTTCAATCTACTATTGATTGCATACTTAATTGAACATGTACTTATTATCATGTGTTTACTTGTAGGAACTGAGAGATGGTCGAAAATACAGTAGGGGTGAAATGTTATTCAATTGTCATAAATAAGTCTGATGGTCATTTGTCAACGACGAAGCCAAGGAATATAATATGGTAAGTGTAAATAATAGAAGTTATGTAATTGTAAATATTTGTTATTGACCACCTTATAATCAAAGATCAATACTGTTAGTTTTGGTAATAGTGAGGAATTTAGTTTGCTTTATCTGTTTGCACAGGAACAATTGCAAGCTGAATTGGAAGACTCCTTTCTCCAAATGAAGCATTTGTTAATGTGTTTGAAAGAACATCCTGATAGTGTTCGTTGTATGGGACTTGAATACACCCATCACAATTATACATCTACTCTCACTCTGTAAGATCGATGTCTTCCTCTGAAGCTAATGAAAAGGATGGAGTAAAATGCAAGCTGAAATTGACAGGCTTAAGAAAAGGATTCTGAAGTTGATGATGTTGAAGGAGCAATTGCTTCTTGATGCAATGCAAAATTCTAAAGACAAACAGGTAAAATTATTTCATAGCAAACATATTTAAATGATCTTTGTGAGAGTTGGTTTGTCTTTGATAAAACATATTAATTGTGTAAGGTTTTCTTATAGCTAAAGAGAAATTTAGTTAATTAGAAAGGACATATTTATCAATATTCATTGAGGTTAATATATACACATTTTTTCAGGCAATGGACATATGGGCGCCAATAGCATGGTAGACGTTCTCTGAGTCCAGCCACACCTGATGATCGTGGAGAACAACTTCAATTAAATGGACTTATGAGATATTTGGATGAACTTCTAAGTTGATGGATGTTGTTTTGTAATTAGCTACTCCATCAATTAAGATATATTTAAACTATTTTACCTTGTTTAGTAACTTCTATTTGTTTTGAAAAATTATATAAATATCTGGATTTTAGGTACAATAGTTTATTAATTTTGTATTAATTATGTGGATGGTATTTATGAATATTTTTATTTTAATGATTAAAAATAGGAAAAAATTGTATCATTATTTTTTTTATTTTAAATTATTAGGTTTGCGACAATTCAAACTACTACACTGTCGTAAATGTAGGAAAAACATAAATTGAAAACCCTAATGGACAAGAATAAGCCTAGGGAGGATGAAAGTGACCTAAATGTTCATCCATTGACACAAACACGCCTATTGGATGCACAAGATTGATTAAAAACCCTAATTGGACAAGAATAAGCCTAGGGAGGACGAAAATGACCTAAATGTTCATCCAATGACACAAACACACCTATTTGATGCACAAGATTAATTAAAAACCCTAATTGGACAAGAATAAACCTAGGGATAACGAAAATGACCTAAATGTTCATCCAATGACACAAACAAACCTATAGGATGCACAAAATTGGTTAAAAACCCTAATTGGACAAGAATAAGCCTAGGGAGGACGAAAATGACCTAAATGTTCATCCAATGACACAAATGAACTTATTGTTTTGCACAAAGATGCACAAGATTGGTTAAAAACCCTAATTGGACAAGAATAAGCCTAGGGAGGACGAAAATGACCTAAATGTTCATCCAATGACACAAACAAACCTATGACACAAATGGATGCACAAGATTGGTTAAAAACCTAATTGGACAAGAATAAGCCTAGGGATGACGAAAATGACCTAAATGTTCATCCAATGACACAAACACACCTATTGGATGCACAAGATTGATTAAAAAACCCTAATTGGACAAGAATAAGCCTAAGGAGGACGAAAATGACCTAAATGTTCATCCAATGACACAAACACACCTATTGGATGCACAAGATTAATTAAAAACCCTAATTGGACAAGAATAAACCTAGGGATAACGAAAATGACCTAAATGTTCATCCAATGACACAAACAAACCTATTGGATGCACACAGATTGGTTAAAAAACCTAATTGGACAAGAATAAGCCTAGGGAGGACGAAAATGACCTAAATGTTCATCCAATGACACAAAACACACCTATTGGATGCACATGCACAAGATTGGTTAAAAACCCTAATTGGACAAGAATAAGCCTAGGGAGGACGAAAATGACCTAAATGTTCATCCAATGACACAAACACACCTATTGGATGCACAAGATTGGTTAAAAACCCTAATTGGACAAGAATAAGCCTAGGGAGGACGAAAATGACCTAAATGTTCATCATCCAATGACACAAAACAAACCTATTGGATGCACAAAATTGGTTAAAAACCCTAATTGGACAAGAATAAGCCTAGGGATAGGACGAAAATGACCTAAATGTTCATCCAATGACACAAATGAACTTATTGGATGCACAAGATTGGTTTAAAAACCCTAATTGGACAAGAATAAGCCTAGGGAGGACGAAAATGACCTAAATGTTCATCCAATGACACAAATGAACCTATTGGATGCACAAGATTGGTTAAAAACCCCAAATTGGACAAGAATAAACCTAGGGAGGACGAAAATGACCTAAATGTTCATCCAATGACACAAATGAACCTATTGGATGCACAAGATTGGTTAAAAACCTAATTGGACAAGAATAAGCCTAGGGAGGACGAAAATGACCTAAATGTTCATCCAATGACACAAATGAACCTATTGGATGCACAAGATTGGTTAAAAACCCTAATTGGACAAGAATAAGCCTAGGGAGACGAAAATGACCTAAATGTTCATCCAATGACACAAATGAACCTATTGGATGCACAAGATTGGTTAAAAACCCTAAATGGACAAGAATAAGCCTAGGGAGGACGAAAATGACCTAAATGTTCATCCAATGACACAAATGAACCTATTGGATGCACAAGATTGGTTAAAAACCCTAATTGGACAAGAATAAGCCTAGGGAGGACGAAAATGACCTAAATGTTCATCCAATGACACAAACACACCTATTGGATGCACAAGATTGGTTAAAAACCCTAATTGGACAAGAATAAGCCTAGGGAGGACGAAAATGACCTAAATGTTCATCCCAATGACACAAACAAACCTATTGGATGCACAAGATTGGTTAAAAAACCCTAATTGGACAAGAATAAACCTAGGGAGGACGAAAATGACCTAAATGTTCATCCAATGACACAAAAAAACCTATTGGATGCACAAAATTGGTTAAAAACCCTAATTGGACAAGAATAAGCCTAGGGAGGACGAAAATGACCTAAATGTTCATCCAATGACACAAACACAACCTATTGGATGCACAAGATTGGTAAAAAACCCTAATTGGAACAGAATAAGCCTAGGGAGGACGAAAATGACCTAAATGTTCATCCAATGACACAAAACAACCTATTGGATGCACAAGATTGGTTAAAAAACCCGAAAATGACCTAAATGTTCATCCAATGACACAAACACACCTATTGGATGCACAAGATTGGTTAAAAACCCTAATTGGACAAGAATAAACCTAGGGAGGACGAAAATGACCTAAATGTTCATCCAATGACACAAACAAACCTATATGGATGCACAAGATTGGTTAAAAACCCTAATTGGACAAGAATAAGCCTAGGGATGACGAAAATGACCTAAATGTTCATCCAATGACACAAAGACACCTATTGGATGCACAAGATTGGTTAAAAAACCCTAATTGGACAAGAATAAGCCTAGGGAGGACGAAAATGACCTAAATGTTCATCCAATGACACAAATGAACTTATTGGATGCACAAGATTAATTAAAAACCCTAATTGGACAAGAATAAGCCTAGGGAGGACGAAAATGACCTAAATGTTCATCCAATGACACAAACAAACCCTATTGGATGCACAAGATTGGTTAAAAACCACAATTGGACAAGAATAAGCCTAGGGAGGACGAAAATGACCTAAATGTTCATCCAATGACACAAATGAACTTATTGGATGCACAAGATTGGTTAAAAACCCTAATTGGACAAGAATAAACCCTAGGGAGGACGAAAATGACCTAAATGTTCATCCAATGACACAAACAAACCTATTGGATGCACAAGATTGGTTAAAAAACCTTATTGGACAAGAATAAGCCTAGGGATGACGAAAATGACCTAAATGTTCATCCATTGACACAAACACACCTTATTGGATGCACAAGATTGATTAAAACCCTAATTGGACAAGAATAAAGCCTAAGGAGGACGAAAATGACCTAAATGTTCATCCAATGACACAACCACCTATTGGATGCACAAGATAGGTTAAAAACCCAAATTGGACAAGA
>PGTU02001077.1:0-27165 GCA_002896215.2 Cicer echinospermum
CGTCCAATTCCCTTTTTTTGTTGTTGTTTTATTTTATTAACAATTAGGATTCGCACATGATTAAAACTCATTGGTCCCTTTATTTATTTTTAAATAAAACCAATAATTAATAAAACTAATGTTTTAACTTTATTTTTAACATAATTTAATTACTAAATATTGCTAATATTTCCAAACTAAAATTTTATAAAATAAAGTAATAAATCGTTTAAAATATATTAAAAATCAAAACCTTCATATTCAAAATAATCACCCTAATGATACTTTTTTTCTTTCTAATAGTCACATTAAAATACTATCATAATTAGAGAATATTCAAAATTATAAAATATTAAAATACTATTAAATACTAAATCATACTAAATATATATATATAATCACAATATCATAATAAGTATATAAAAATAAAGAAAATCAAACACAATATTACCACTATCTCAAGATAATTATTTATAAACTAAATAATTAAAATAAAATATATTTAGAATTAAAGAAATATAATTAAGTACACATTTAATAATAGTCAAACGCATAAAAGAATGATATATTAATTGGGTGTGCATATATACACGTAAAATTGTATACAATCTTTTTCTTTAAAATATATATTACACTAAATACTATTATTTTTTAAAAAAATATATCAAATAATAAAATATAATATTTATGATTTATATCGCTCATGTAATCTAGTATATATAAAACTAACAATTTCATAAAAATCACTTATATACGGAATAATCACAAAGTTTTATTAACATATATATATTTTTTAGATGATATTTTTATTAAATTAAGTAATATTTATTTTAAAAGTCCTCGTAATTTTAATTAATAATATTCAAATAATTTATTCATAATATTTTAGGGAGTGTCACTACACTAGCGATGCACTCTAGTAACTGTATTAATATAACAAGAGAATTACATATTATTATTAATATGAATTTTCCTAATTATTTCAAAATTATAAGTTCTAAAATCGGGTATCATTAACAAAGATCAAAGCATTAATATTGTTATTCATAGATTCACAACCTTCAAAGCAAAGTCCATCAATCGAACTAATTAGTATGAACACGATTAAAAGTTAAATGAATTTATGAATAGTATATCTTAGTCAATTGCAGAAAAAAAAAAATTTGTTATATCAACTATCAACTATAATCAGAATAAATTATATCGTAGACCAGCAAAGCACACATTCTAATCAAAAAGGTAATCACTTTATCTTTTCAACAGACATTTCGCGTTTCCAACAACAATAATTTCATGGTCTTATTTAGTTCTACTTAGTATAGGATTCTTAAATCCACAACGCATGAGTAAGCAAACATTAAATAGTTAATTTAGTAAGTTCATAATATGTATAATTATACAAAAATGTGCACATAACACATAATATAACAAGGAAATAAAGCATATTAGTGAAAATAGTTAACACGCATAGAAAACACAACATCAACAGAGCTTGCATTTGATCTAGATACCTGTCCTCATTGACATAACGTGCTCTGATACCAGTAATGTGACAACACCTGAACGCCACAAAAATAACAGTCATATAATAATTTTATATCAGATAATATTAGTAATTCATTGTGTTTAGATCAAATATTGTTTCTAATATGAAATAAAAAAATTTATAACTAATTTTGGATATCACATTTCTCAATTTAATTCCAAACACTTAGTAGTAAGGTTTTCAAACAAAAAAAAGTCATTTCTAATTAAATAACAAAAATAAAATTTACAACAATTAATTTCTGGTATCATCTATTAGAACGTGATTTCTTCCAAACTAGAATTCAAGACTCATTAGCCTGTAATAACTACGATTTCGCAAACGCAGGGCCAAACCAGTAAAACAAAAACAACGAAGGACGTGAGTTTCGAAATCATGTTAATAGTATAATATAAGTATGAAGAACACACAAATAATAATAATAGACTGTATCATAATCACATTACAATATATCAAAATATTTAGGCAATTCATACATAGTAGACAAATTGCAAAAGTTAGAATTTAAATTCTGACAAGTTTTACAATTTTAACAAGTCACACAATTTTCATAAGTCATACAATTCACACAAGTTTTAGAACTGCACATAATTCAATCAAATAAAATATATCCATTTTACGATTTTCATCTTTGTTGAAAACTTTCTTCTTGAAAAATACATCAATTTCTTATGTTTAAACATTGTGTCACTCCTAAAGAAATACACATATTAAGTAAAATAATGCACAATTAAAAAATAGTATCACATTATATCATATATCAATAGTTAACATGTAAAATTTTGCTAATAGTTAGTAGTTGAGTTGCTAACTAGAGTGTTAGAGTTTGTTTGTTCGAGATTAGTTAGTTTATCATTCGATAATAGGTAGTTTATCTATATATAGAGCTTATTGTATTAGTTTTATTATATTTTATTAGTATAAATTTTAAGAGAGGGAGAATAAATTGAGCAGATATATGAGAAGAAAAGAGGTACATACATGGAGAGAGGAGAAATGCCAAATGAGATGTAGTTTCTAAAAAACATAAATGTGTGATGATATTTTAATAATTTATCACTATTATTATGATAATCTATCGTTATTATTATCAATATATAGTTATTGTATATATACAAAGAAAATAAAAAATAAAGGGGATGTTGTGGCTCTGCCCGCTACCAAGAAGATCCATCGCTAAATGTACTATCAATATTTGTTATGAGTATATTCATACAATAAATTATATTTAATGTATTATAATTTTCTCATTTTTTTACCAAATAGATATTAGGTCATTGATGATTTATATTTTTATGATTATTGCAGTCACAACCATTAAGCACACAAGTTTATGCATGGAACACGAGCAAACAAGTACATTGATTGTATCCCACTGCCAGAAGCATGCATTATCAACAAAAAATGTTGTCATCTACCCAATGTTTTTGCTACAACTCCACAGTTTTAAGAAATATTGTAGTATTCCTTACATAATAAGATGTAATGAAATGAATAAGATTTTATGATTCCTTATTTACTATTTATGTTGCAATTTATTTTATGTTTTACAATCTATTAAAATCAAGATTAAGTGAATAATTTAGTTTTTTATTTAGAATTACATGAAAGAAACAAGGTTAGGGGGTGAGCTGTTCTCTAACTCTATAACTTGGTATAGGAAATTTATACAGCGGTTCTTACTAACAAACTTCTAGATTTTTTAAAAATATGACTTAGTGATTGTTGCACTGCCTAAATTTCTCAGATTGAATATTGAAATTATTAACAAGCATATATTAGTCATTTTACTTTTCTTAGCGTGACTTTTTTGTTGCACACCCATAACCCCAAATGAATATAAATTGATACTTAGATTTTTTATGTGGAATTGGCGAGCGAATAAAGAAAATTTTGTACAGGGAAATAAAAACGTTGTACTAATTATTAGGGATATCACGTTTCTACGAAGATCACATGGAATAAGTCAAACTCTTATTACTCATTAAAACACATATTAATCTCAATGAACGTTCGACTTAACTTTAATTCTTTGTTTGTATATTTCATAATAACTAGCTTACAGTGTACTCATTGATAAGGTTCATATAAGAAATACTTATCTAATTACATACTAACTAATAAAATTACAACTCTTAATTTCTGGTATCACCTTATCAGAGCGTGGTTTCTCCCAAATTTGATACTTCAAGATTCATTAACGCATTAATAACTACGATTCACAAACGCAGAGCTAAGACAGTCAAACACAACAACGAAGGAGGTGACCATGTTTATGAAATCATGTTATTAGTATAATATAAGTATAGAACACGAGCAACAATCATAATACAAGTACCATAACACAAACATCTTCAAAGAAAACTTCACATATAAAAGTTAAACAACTTAATTAAAACCAATGCATTTCACTTTAACATCATTCATCTAAGAGAATATTTCGCACATGATACCTATTATCATAACAAGACATCACAAGAAAATACAATGCAATGCATGAGTTTATATTCATACTTCGCACAATGTGTTCGATGATACGGTTGAGCAAGTGTAAGAATCATTGCAAGTAAAATAAAACGGTAGTACCGAGTTGTCGAATTCATTATCAAGTGTCGACTCAAGATTGCATTTTACTACTAAATTATATTTAACTACTAAAATTTAACAAAAAGTTTCCAAATTGATTGAAATAATATTTAAAATTAACAACAGTAATAAAATTGATCCTTTATAATTAAAAAAAAAATCAGGGATGAATTTCACTTTGATTCCAACCTTGATGTCTAATTTGATCATAATTACTGAATTCCTTTATTGAATTATTATCGAATTCTCTTTATTATTCTTGCCCTAGTGTCTTAGTGATAGAACATTTAATTCCAAAGTAACCCATAATTCCTTAGTGGATTTAAGATTAGAATTAAGCCTTACCGTACAAGAATTATCTTGTTAAATTATTGTCTTTGCAACTAATTTAATTGGTTTCATGACCTGCATCTATCCCTAGACTACAAATTCATGAATTTCTCATCTCAAGAATTCGTAAAGTCCACTCCCGTTTCAAAATACGAATTGTAGAAAATTTTAATGTTGATCAAACAATAAAAAGCATTAAGTACAGAGATGTGAAAAATAATTCAATAAACTCATTCATATAAATATAAATCAAATCAGAAAAATAAGGGTTTCATCTTGTTATACACATCCCTAACAAATAGGGTTTAGTTACTCATGACAGAGATAAAAAGGATAGAGATTAGTGAACAATTACAAGAAAGATTCGTGAATGATTCTTGATAAAACTGCTCCAATGGTGTTAGAAACCGCCGTCTTTGAGTTTCTTTGTTAGGGCACAAGTCTCCCAACTTTCCATTAGTAAAAAAGATCCCTAAAAAGTAAAAAAAAAAAATGCATTTTTAAACATTCAGCTGCGCTTTAGGCGCAAGTGGGCAGATTCAGGAAGGCCGAAATGTGCCCTAGGCGCAGGTCTTTGTGCCACAGGCGCACAACACCTATTGTATGACATATACTTCATTTGTAGCTAAATTTGATTCTGGTATCTTCGTTAAAGTTGTAGCTATGGATCTTAGCTGTCACTTGCACTTAGTTTGACTACATTGGGACATATAAAACTCCAAGAATGGCTGAAATACTCACAGTATGTCATGTTAATTTCTCACAAAATTCATCACTGCACTAAACAAGACAACGCAAAAACTACGGAAAACAATCTCTACTTAATCAAGGAATAAGAACATTTCATAAATCAACGAACTAAAATTAACAAAATATATTCAATAACTCCTTAAATTTAACTAATGTTAAAGATAAATAAGACAAATCAATGAAAATATGCTATGTGAACGTCACTCACCAACCCAAACATAATCTAGTTTGCTTGTCCCAAGCAACAATTATTTGTAGATTTGGTACAGTTAAAAGCAACTTTAAACTTAATTCTCAAATCAAATCAAATCAATTCTCAAAGTTCCGCTACACAAAACATTCATCATGCTCATGTTTCTTATAAAAAAACAACACAATTTGTATACTTTAGCATTCGTTCATCAAGTTCACTCTCTCTTCACACGATCTCACCAAAATTTTCTCTCAAGTGTTTAGCAAGGTTATCGAATTTATCCCCCAAATCCTAGAACATGCATCAAGCTTATCATAGGCTTGAAAAAAATCTAGTTAGCAATCACAATGCATGCAAACAGGCATACATTGGTTGAGGACTGTTCGCGTTGTTAATTGGGGCTTTAGGTAGGGTAGGGACATTTTGGGATGTATGCTTTACTACTTGGAGTAGGCATACATTTTCAAGAATTATTCTACAATCTTTTATTTTTCTTCACCTTTTTGTTGTGAAGATTCTCAACATTCAAAAACAACCAGAAGATATTATTTATCAAAGTACACAACTATTTTTTTCCTTTTGTTTGATTTGTTTTTCTTTGTTGTGAGATGCACTACCCTCAAACTTAAAAGGTTGCTATCCATGAGACCCCTAAACTGTTAGAACTTTACCAAGACGATAATTATTTTCTTGAAGCCTAACCTCTGGGAAGAGGAATTAATTAAAGTCAGTTTTTTTGGCTGTGGGAAGTGGCAAGTAACCAAAATAAAAAGGGAAGGCTCAAAGGGGCTATCAAAGGATAAAATTTGCATAGGATAGTTAGAAAGGCTCAGCGACCAAAAATATTTCCTCAGTGTATGCATTAAATTACAAGTGATGCAAGTATAGATAGTTACAAGTTTCTGATCACGGGATACACATGTCTGGATAATCACACAACAAAGAATTAAAGTGTTTAAGCTCAAAAGCTTCCAAGTAAGATAATAAGAAGAGTATTGACTATCTAAAATGATTGCCAAACATGCCACTACAAAAATTTGGTTTATTTTTATTAAAAAAAATGGCAGTTGAGACATTGAAAACAAGGAGTAATCAACAATACATGCTTAGTGGAAAAACTTATCAAATTAGCAGTAATATAAGCAAAATAAATAGAGTTTAAATTTCAATCTGAAATAAATAGTTTAAGACTAGCTTCAAGTTTGTTTAAAAAAATCTTCATCATAGTGTTATATTTACACATAAAATCTCATCATAGTAAAATGAAAAAATTCAATAAATATTAATATTGCAAGAAATAGTTACCTTAGTATGGGTCCTCATATGAAGCGCTTCTTAAAGTCATTAGCTTATCGCCTCAACCATTGTCAATTGTGTATTTATGACACAAAGAACACAATCATCTTTCTCACCCAAGGGGTACATATTTCAAGTGAGGTGCAATTACTTTAGTTCAACCAATGGCGTCTTTTTCTTTTCTCTACATATTCTTCTTCATTCCTTTAACTCCTCCCATGTGTATGGAACGGGGGGAGTGGGATGGTGATGCTTCTAACATGAATAAAACATCTTTTACTCTCTTGGATCTTCACTATCTTTAACAACATCTTGTGAGTAGCATAACACTCTTCTCGGCTAGGATTGGTCCTTGATGTTCAACTTCTTCATCGATTATCGAATTGAAAATCTCAATTCGGTTGCACCCTTGCTCTTCGTTTGAATGCTCTATGGCTTTTAGAATATTAAATGTACTATTTCCTCATTTACCTTAAGGTTAAGGTGTCATCCGCCACATCAATCATAGCTCTCCTGTTTGCTAAGAATGGTTCCCCAAGATCAAGAGGATATCATTGTCTTCCTCCATGTCTAGTACCACAAAATCCACTGGAAAAATGAACTTTATCTACTTTGACCAACACATCTTCCACCACCCCATATGGGTGTTTCATTGAATGATCCTCAAATTGTAACATCAGTTGTGTGTCTTTGACTCTTCGATGCCTAATCTTTTGTATATGGAAAGGGCATAAGACTCACACTAGCCCCAATGACATACAGGGATTTCCCAAAAGTTTCTTTCCCCAATAGCGCAAGTAATAGAGAAGCTTCCAGAATCCTTGAGCTTAGGTGACAACTCCTTTGTAGAATAACACTGCACTCTTCAATAAGCATCATTGTTTCACTACCAATTTTTATTTTCTTTAACATAATCTCCTTCATGAACTTGGCGTAAGCCGACAGCTGCTCTAGTGCTTCTGCAAAAGGAATGTTAATTTGTAATTTTATAAAAACATCAAGAAAACTTACCAAATTGTTTTTCAGTTTCTTCCTTTCTTAATCTTTGAGGGAATGGGAAGTCGAATTTCAGGCTTTGGTAGGGTCTCCTTTTTCTGTACCACAGGTTCTTCCTCCTTTTCAAGAGAATGTGCTCTTCAACTGATGTTTGTGTGACCATTTCCTCCGAATGGGTTGAAGTACTTCCACTTTGTTTGGCTTAGGTGATACTTGTTCATTTACCTTGCACTCCTCGTTGTCACTGCATTGACATTATTGTGGATTCGGGAATTGCGTCACTAGGCAATTTCCAAGCACTATTTGTGCCATTGTTGGGCAAGTTGACCAGTTGAGTTTTCCAGATCTTTATTGATGCAGATTGAATTTTCTGGATGGCTCTTGACTCTTCATGAAAGACCTTGTGCTTGTTACTAACTACTCCATTGCGCTCTCTCAAGCAGTTTTTGAGGTGGAATTTGATTTGCTTGAGCTCCTTGTTGACCTTGAGATCCACCCTGCTGATCTCTCCAAGAAAAGTTTGGATGATTTCTCCAACCAATGTTGTATGTACTAGAAGTAGGGATTGTTCTGCTTGCCGTTATTACCCATAAAATTCACCTCTTCTAGTTCTTCTATATCATTTTCATCCAATGCTTCACAAGCTCCATTTTTTATGTGCTCCCCACAAAAGTTACAACCAGTATGTTTCAATAATTTGACAGGGGCCACTTGGGGTTGTATATTTAGGGCTACCATCCCATTCTTTATCTCAACGGCGATAACATCTTCTTAACTGTTTTGAGAGAAGCCTACCTAGAGCCAACCAGAATCCATAAACATTCAATTCCAATATACCACTTGTTGACCCACACCTCTGTCATACAACATCATTTGGTTCATTTGATGCCATGATCTCAATAATTTTGCGTGTTTCTAATGCAGTCTTGTAATTCAAAGAACCCCTATTGTAGCACCAACAATAGTTCTAGTGCTAGGCTTCAAACTATTACAGAATATTTTGCATATGGGCAGTGTTTTTCATAAGCATGATTGGGGCATCCAGCTAGTAAACTCCTGAACACTCTTGTAAGTGTCACGAAGAGATTCTTCCTCTTTTTGTTTTAAATTGAAATTTCTTGCTCTTTCTAACGAACACAGCTGGGGGAAAGTATTGTTCTAAGAAGTTTGTGAGGTGTCTATTGGTGTCTTCATTATGTTTACGGAAAAATGAATCTCCTTCAACTCTTGGAATAGAGCGGGGTTCACTTCAAACTAATTAACAATAACGGTGTGTTATGGATAGCCAAATCGAGCATGGTTTCTTATTTCGATTCCCATACTCTCTGAGGGTGTGTTCAGATGGTGGTGGATCAGCCATTTCACAATTGAACCAAATCCCCCAAATCCTTTTCTTATACTACTTTGTTGTCTTTCCTTTTGTCTTCCTTTCTCGAACCTCTTTTCGATTTGTTTTCGCAGCTTTTTTGATTAGCTAAGAAAGATCCATCGCTGAATGTACTATCAATATTTGTTATGAGTATATTCATACAATAAATTATAATTAATGTATTATAATTTTCTCATTTTTTACCAAATAGATATTACGTCATTGATGATTTATATTTTTATGATTAATTCAGTTAAAATCGTTAGTTACACGAGTTTATTTTAAAAAATTAAGAAAATTTGGATTTCCAATTTTGCTGAGTTTTAAACTTAGGATTAACGGTAAAAATATTTACAAACATAAAATCACCAAACTTGAACTCCAAAAGATAAATAAAGGACTATTTTGTTTATAAAAAAATATATAAGAACTAATTTGTAATTTTCATGTAACTTAAAGGACAACAGGATGGATTATTAGCAAATAATATATTCGTTCTTCATTTTTTATCTATTATAAAATTTATTTTTACAAAAAATAGTAGGAGTCTATGTTGAACTTTTTTAAGAAGTCAATAACAGTAATAATAATAAATAATAATAATAATATAATAATAATAATATAAATAATAATAATATATAATAATAATAATAATAATAATAATAATAATAATAATAATAATAATAATAAAATGTGAATGTCATCAAATTTGGTAGAAGCTATTAATTTCATTAACGTTAAATGTGTGCAAGGATCAATTAGAAAGTATCACGAAATAAGTGTGAAATATTTATACTACCATAGATATCAAATTACAATTAACACTAAAAATAAAAAAAAATAAAGTATTCAACAATACAAAATTACCAATCAAATACATTACATACCATTACCGATCAATTATAAATCATATATCTTTCTTTAAGAAATATAAATCAATACTTTTAAATATTTTACTTAATTACATAATAAATCATTCCATAGAGATAGTCACATGTCACAAAATAATAAAGTAATGTAGTATACCGTTTACCAAAAATGAAGAAAGAAATATCACTATCAATTTATACATTAATATCGTAAACTTTTTTACTCAATGTGACAAAAAAAAATCAATTTGTTCTTTTAAAATTATATGCACAAACTTAAATATTAATGGTAAATTAATTTTTTCCATTTTGATTCTTTTGAGGTTTCAACCTCTCTCTATATAAATATGTAAACATGTTTTAGCAATGTTATGTAAATTTAATCTCTTATTTTCTTTGCAAAAAAAGAAAAACACTTCAAGCTACAATGGATAAAACATTGAAAATGATGTTAAAGATGATGTTGTTGTTTGTTGTTATTGCTACTATCTTGGTTGGAAGTGTGCATGGAACACGAGCAAACAAGTACATTGATTGTATCCACTGCCAGAAGCATGCATTATCAACAAAAAATGTTGTCATCCACCCAATGTTTTTTGCTACAACTCCACAGTTTTAAGAAATATTGTAGTATTTCTTACATATTAAGATGTAATGAAATGATATGAAATGAATAAGATATTATGATTTTTTATTTACTATTTCTTGTTGCAATTTGTTTTATCTTTTACAATCTATTAAAATCAAGATGTGAATCATTTAGCTATTTTATTGAAATTTTATAGAGGAAAAGAATGATGTCTCAATCTAAGGTAAGAAATATTACAAGGTTAAAAAATTCATTTTTAAAAAATTACATTGATTTAATTCATTTTCAAGTCTTCTCAACGGCCTTGAATTCCAATATTGTTACCTCTGTTTCTACAAATCAGCTATGGTTTAAATTTGTTGTTGCAATCACTACACACCTTTATATATTGAAGAAAAATACAGATAAATGTGAGTGATGCAGTCTGAATTGCAAATGCAATATCATTGTGAAGATTTCAAAATTTATAATATTACAGACAGACCATAATTTAAAACTATGAATTCAACTACATTCTTCTTGCCTTTCAAAAAAAGTTGAGATTGATTTGTCATATTAGCTTCTATGTGAGCTAGGGTTTTATTCATGGGACCCATTTTGTCCCCACCACATCCTATGCAGTAATACCCTAATGTGACACCCTAAACCCCAATACCACTAATGTGACACCCCTAAAACCCCAAAATGACGTATATAATAATTTAGACTAGATTAGTAAAATTTGTAGTGGATAAAGAAAGTTTGTTTACAAGGAAACACAAACTTTTATAACTAATTTAGGATATCACATTTCTCAAACTACACATGGAAAATTCAAACTTTATTACTCAATTAAAATAATGTAATCTCTATGAACTTGATTTAACTATAATATCTACAACATTATCTTAAAACCAATAAAAATAGTAATTACGACAATCACAAGTTTTTTTTATCACACATAACAATTTTAAAATCAAAACTAAGGATTTTTTAGTCAAATTAAAACTTGAAACATAAGAGATATATTTTCAATTCAAAGTCAAGATTTAGAAAGAAACGTCCCTTTTTTTATATAAATTGGGTTTCACCAAAATAATAATGTGAATTTATAATGTGAATTTCCCTTTTTTTATCATGTGACTTTTTTTATTTAACATTATAAATCACTACTAAGTTAGTAAAATCTAAAACTCTAATATTAAGTTAAACTCTAATGAGTTCATATTATCTAATCATTTCAAACTAATATCCTACACTCTCACAATTCAATATTCACATCCCCTCTAAACCAACTTAATACCAACAACGCTTTATGATTTTCTTAAAAAACAACACATAGTAAAATATGGTGTGAATTTTCAGCTATTTTAAACATTAAATAAAAATCAGTGGTATAGAATTACTGTTATTTATAAATCAACAAAAATTCAAACTCAATTTAGTTTTTCTTAAAATAATCGAGAGTAATTCAAACAAAAGTTATTTTACTTTTACAAAATTAAATAACATTAACTCATTCAAAATGTTTTTTTTTTTTAACTCTAAGTTCTAGCCATCTCTAGTACTCAAGAATATATTATTATTAATAATATGAATTTCCTAATTATTGACAATGAGTCATTGGGATAGCTAGTCCCTCTTACTGATGTAATCAACTACTTAAGGTAACTATAATTGCAGTCATTCAAATTCAAAATGGATAATTAAAAGTATTTTTTTTAACGTGATTAAGGAGTGCGACGACGGCGCCACAACTCCAACTCCTTACTTCAAGTTAAAAATTCACTAAATTACACATGCAAATTAATTTATTTGTAAATTACAAGTCGTAACAACAACACTTACATCAATATATAATCAATAATTTGATTGAAGCAATATAAAACTATTTCACTTTTAGATGCTCTCGACTATTCTGACTCTATACACTAATTCCCAACAATTAGAACACTTCAAACACAAACAATTAGTACTTACATAGTCATAAATACATTCACATACTTAATCAAAAATTTGCACCAAATTTGCAAAGAAATAAGAGATTAATTTTACATAACATTGCTAAAACATGTTTACATATTTACATAGAGAGAGGTTGAAGCCTCAAAAGAATCAAAATGGAAAAAACTAATTTACCATTAATATTTAAGTTTGTGAAAATAATTTTAAAAGAACAAATTAATTTTTTTTTGTCACATTGAAGTAAAAAAACTTACGATATTAATTTATTATAGATAGTGATATTTCTTTCTTCATTTTTGGTAAATGGTATACTACATTATTACTTTATTATTATGTGACATGTGACTACATTACTTTATTAATTATGTGTAATTTGTAATTTGGTATCTATGGTCTATAAGTATTCACACCTTATTTTGTGATACTTTCTAATTGATCCTTGCAACACATTTACGGTAATGAATGTAGTTGCTTCTACCAAATTTGATGACATGCACATTTTATTATATATTATATTATTATTATTATTATTATTATTATTATTATTATTATTATTATCAATTATTATTATTTATTATTATTATTATTATATTATATTGTTAGAATTGTAAAACTTGTCAGAATTGAAATTCTAGAGTTTGCAATTTGTATAATTTGTATGAATTGCTTAAATATTTGATATATTGTAAGTGATTATGATACGGTCTATTATGATTTATTTGTGTGTCTTCATACTTATATTATACATTAACATGATTTGAAACCTCACGTCCTCGTTGTTTTTGTTGACTGGTTGGTCTTGCGTTTGAAGAATCGTAGTTATTACATGTTTAATGGATCTTGAATTCTAGTTTGGAAGAAATCAGTTCTGATAGGGGAAGATAATCACGAAATTCTTAACAAGGGAGAAGTAAGACCCCAAAATTTTTATAATAAACTACTTTATTAATTAATAGAATTTAAATAATAATTTGATGACTAATATATTTAGAATCATATGTTGATAAATTTTGTGGCAAATTTCGTTATATGAATGCTTTCTCTATGATGTGTTAGTTGATACATGGTTAATTACTATGAGCGATATAATCATACATATTATATTTTTTATTTGATATATTTAAAAAAAATAGTATTTTAGTGTAATATATATTTTAATACGATTTTACGTGTACATACATGTACCTAATTAAAATGTAATATTTTTATGTGCGCTTGACTTATGTTTAAGTAGAAGATAGTTATATTTCAATTTATTTATAACTATTTTCTATTTTTATTATTTTTTATAAATAATTATCTTGATATAGAATTGATATTGTGTTTGATTTCGTTTATTTTTAAATACTTGTTTATGGTATTGTGATTTTATATATATATTTATTATGATTTAGTAATTAATAAAAAAATATTGATGATATATTTATTTATTTTATATTTTGACCATTTTCTAATATGATGGTATTATTATAATGTGAGTATTTTTGAGAAATAAGTATAATTGTAGAGATTATTTTGAATGTGAGAGTTTTTATTATTAGTAATATATTTTTTTTATATTGATTATTTAATTACTCTAATTTATAAAATATTAGTAATGTTTGGAAAACTAAATGGTGTTTGGAGGAATTAGTTTTATAATTATTAGTTTTTATTTTAATAAAATAAAAATAATAATAGTAAATATAAAATAAGAGACCAATTGGGTTTGACTCTATGAACCACATGTTATAAAATAAGAACAAACAAATTAAGGGAAGGGAGTTCGAAGGGCAGCCGTAAAGCCCAAAGAGGAAACACAACAATAACCCTATCGTTTGACACCGCTGTGTTCCAGAACACTTTCTCTATTTTCGCGCCAATTTGATTATGTTATTTCATTCATTTACTCATCATTAAACATGATTTTTCAGATTTTCTAACAACCCAATTTCCCTCTAAAATACTCGACTTCTTCATTTATAGAATTCGTTATTTTGCATCGTTCTCCTTTCACCGTAGTCCGATTTGAGTGAAACCAACGCCAAACGACCGTGTTAAAAGTGGCTATATTATCCACTGATTGGTTTTATCTGATTTATGGTAATTTTATTTGGCCGATTTTTCAAATTTAGTTTTTAGAATATCTCCTTATAATTTATTTTTGACGTTTACCCATAAACTGTCGAGTTAGATTGAAGGACAAAGAGTCAAAGAGCAAAGACTGTTTGGGCGTCGAATCATATTCATAGGTGAAAGCGTCGAAATAAGGTAAGGGGTGAGAGAGCATTTGAATTCATGAGTGTAATATATTGTGAGATGACGGGAAAACCGTATTTCCCAACGATTCATCCGGGGTCGCTACGTATGGCAGTAGCCCTTTGAGGGATAAATTAATTAATAGTGAAAATATGGAAATTGTGAGATTAAAATATAGAATAGAAAATATTTGTAGGGTGTTGATTGATTTAATTTGTTTGAATGTGTGCATTTGATATTATTGTGATATTTGATTTAATTTCGTTAAATGTTGTGACATTTGATATTATTGTGATATTTGATTTAATTTCGTTAAATGTGTGGCATTTGATGTTATTGTGATATTTGATTTAATTTCTTTAAATGTGTTGGTGTGTAATATTATTGTGATATTGGTTGTTGAATTAATTATAAGCATACGTTGATTAGATGAGTTTAAATGATGTTATAATAAAAATAGATGTGTTGTGATAATTATATGTAATGATGATAATGTATGATTAGTAATGGTGATGTGATAAATTTGTGATGAATATATGTGTTGTTGTATGATTGATGATAGTGATTCTATAAATTGTGATGAGTTTATGTGATGATGATGATGATGTGTGATTAATTATAGTGATGTTATAAATTGTGATGAGAATATTGTGATTTCAATTTGTGTCCGAGATGACGGTATTAATGGAGTATCATATACCAACGAGGGGAGAAAATAAATATTGTGAATTTGTGAAGTGGAGATTATTTTGTCATCATATTAGGTAGGGCCTGACAAGCCTAGTGATTCCGGGGAAGTACAACTGAATGAGCCTGATCGTGGCGGTCTGCTGTCGAGCCTTAAGGCAAGATTGTTAGACCTTGGAGGTATTCGGGTGGGGAATTCCTAGGTGATTTGGAGGTAGAACTCCAAATGTTGGGAGCTACCACGCAACACACATTTACCTCGACTGTCACGTATATGTGTCTCGGGTTGAGTTGAAGGGGGATCTATGAGGACATGGCCAATTTGAATTGTCCGTTCCACCGGGATGGTGGGCATAGTGTCAAGCCTTCTTACCAAGTACTTTTCAGAGTTAGAATGGTACCACATTGTGAAGTAGAGTCTAAGCTCATGCATAGCATTGCATTTACTTGTGATTGTTTTGTGGTGATTGATGTGTTTCAAAATTAATAATAATTCTCTTAGATGATTTGATGCATATTATAATGAGATGATTATCTTACTTGAGTGAATTTGTATGTTATTAATATGATACTATTTACTTAAATATTTTATATATAGTAATGTGATTATGATACGGTCTATTATGATTGTTGTGTGCTCTTCTTACTTATATTATACTATTTAATATGATTTGAAACTCACCTCCTTCGTTGTTTGTGTTTGACTTGCTTGGCCCTGCGTTTGGTGAAATCGCAGTTGTTACAGGTTAATAAGTCTTGAAGTTCAAGTTTGGGAGGTAACCCCCTCTGATAGGTGATGCCCTGGGAATAGGTTGTAATTTGTATTTTTACTTATTTATTTTGAAACGACTTTTGGTATGAACAATCATATAAGTACTAGTAGGTTTTTAGAATTAAATCAAGTAATTATATTAATTCAAGCTTATTTTGAGATTTGCACTATGGAGTAAATAAGTTAAGTGTTCCTTTTGATTTTGAAAACGTGCATATCCTAAATTAAAATTAAAGTTTTATTTCTTTGGAAATATTTTTTATTATCACGCTTCGAATTTTATAGAAATATGATATAAACTATTATATATATTATTTTGGGGTTTAGGGTGTCACATTTTGTATGTTATCCTTTTGGTCCCCCCCACATCCTATGCAGTAATACCACTAATGTGACACCCTAAACCCCAAGAATGACGTATATAATACATTTAGATATCACGTTTCTCAAAGTACACATGGAAAAAGTCAAACTTTATTACTCATTAAAGTAATTTAATCTCTATGAACTTATTTACTATAATATCTACAACATTTTCTTAAAACCATAAAAAAATAGTAATTCGGACAATCACACGTTTTTTCATCACACATATCAATTTAAAATCAAAACTAAGGATTTTTAGTCAGAATTAAAACTTGAACATTAATAGATATATTGTCAATTCAAGTCAAGATTTAGAGAAGAACGTCTCCTTTTTTTATATTAAATTGAGTTAGTTTTCACAAAAATAATAATGCTGAATTTATAATGTGAATTTCCCTTTTTTTATCATGTGACTTTTTGCTTTAACATTTTAAATCACTACTTGGTTGTTAAAATCTAAAACTCTAATATTCAGATTAAACTCTAATGAAGTTCATATTATCTAATCATTTCAAACTAATATCCTAACACCCTCACAATTCAATATTCAAGTCTCGAAATTTGCGGTGGTGAACTAATATAATTACTTACCACCCTCCAAGAATTAAAAATTAGTCTATGAACATATTTAAGACATTCAATCTCCAATTAAGCACAACATGTAAAAAAATCAACTAAACATAGCATGATAGAATAACACGACAAAATAAATCAATTAAACACACATTTATCATTCAATTATGAAATAAAGTATCACATTTATCATTCAATTATGAAATAAAATATCATAGAGTTACTCGCTTTAATTTACATATAAAACATAACATAACATATAGATTTTGCAAATAATAACGTAGTTCGTTAGTTTGGTTAAATGAAACACATTCCAAGTACGTTGTCAATTTGAACTAGTTCTTTCAAACCAAATATTACTAGTTTTTACTCCTTAAAATAAAGTATAAATCCTATCACCAAAGATTCAGCAAATTTAAACTTAGCTGACAAAGAGAGCTATTTTTAAAATATTAAACACATTTAACAACTTAATAATATTATAATAGATTTACAATCAATTATTCTATAAAAATATGCGTTGTATATAATCAAGGGAGAAAAGAAACTACTATATAGCGATACTATTTCCTAATAACATATATTTAATAATTAAATTCATTCAATTGTATAAGCGATGAACATGTTTTTTAACTATTTAAAAATAAAATTAAAAGGTACTTCTAACAAAATAATGAGTTTATCGTTTTCTCTTTTATTGACGATGAGTCATCAGGGTAGCTAGTCTCTCCTACTCATGTAGTCAACTACTTAAGGAAACTATAACTGCAGTCATTCAATTTCTAATATGGGATAATTAGAAGTATCTTTAATGTGGTTCAGGAGTGCGAAGGCGGCACCACAACTCCTACTCCTTACTTCAACGTTAAAAACTCACTTAATTACACATTGACAATAATTTATTGGTAATTTACAACTAGTTACAACAACAATGAAATGACTCTAGTATCAATATATAATCAATAATCCGATTGAAGAAATATAGAACTATTTCACTTTTAGATGCTCTCGACTACTCTACTCTATACACCAATTCCCAACAATTAGAACACTTAAAGCACGAATAATTTAATATTTACATAATCATATACACATTCGCATAACTAATCAAAAATTAGCACCAAAGATTTTAACATTTCTCTTATAACTCAAACGATGATTCAAAAATGAAACATATCTCATAGAGGTCTAACTGCTCCAAATTTGATCACGATTAAATTTTCTTTTGAGTTAATCATACATCTTAAAGTTACAACAAATGGAAGCATATATAGATTTTCCAAGTAGAAAGATAAGATAAATAAGTTATTAACTACAAGATACAATACATTACCAAACAAAATTGAATCCAGGTAGTGCAAATAACCTACTTCAAGGTTACACATCAATTCGAAAAATTAATTTATAGATTAAATTATTATTATAAAAAATATCATACCATTTACACCCAAAATAATCATTGAGAAATTCCAAATTTTCTTTAAATTATTTTTCGAATAATTCAAGTCTAATAAAAAAAACTAAGATAAATCCGCGTTTCTAAAATACAATACCAATAAAATAAAACACGATATTTTTTAATCTTTAAGATTTCTAAAAATTCGTTCATATTTAATTATTATTTAAATAGTCATCAAAAACACATTTTTAAATAGTCATCACTGTAAAAATTATTATTTCGAACTTATATATTGAAATAAAAATTTTAAACTACAAAAAAAATTTGTATATCTATATACATTAAAAAGTAGTGCACATGACAACAAAACATAAACATATGATAATGATAATGAATTAACACTAATTCATAAATTACAAAATAGTACCATCCTCTCACACTAACTACTGTAACATGCCTTATAGATACATCCCTTAGTTTCTATCAGCCACATAATTGGTCCAAATACATAACACACCATCAATTTTAAAAGATTTTGGAGTTCTGTTTCTAATCTTAAAAATTGAGTCTCATGTAATAATTGCAATTTTAATAATTAATAAAAAAATTTGATAAAATAAATTTTAGTTTCTATACAATACCCATCTACATGAGGCACTCTACACATATCAATCCACATGAATGCACTCTACACATACCAATCTAATGCCATACATTTTTGTTAGGTTAATTCGTAAAAAAAAAAAATCTACTTGTAAACTACATCAATTATAGAATCCCAAAATTCAGATAACCTTTCAAAAAGAATTTCACTGTGAGAAGATTTTTAAAAGCTTTGTTTTTTTTTTTCCTTCTTTTTACTTCTCTTTCTCCATTAAGTATACATTTATCATTAGTACTATTTTAAATCACTGAAGAGTTCTTAAACTCTAAAACTCTAACATCGAGTCAAACTCTAATGAGTTCATATATCATAATAAAAAAAAAAATCAATCATTTCAAATAAATATCCAACAGGCTCACGATTCAATATTTACACCAACCCCTAAACAACATAACAACAACTCTTTTCAATTTTCTAAAAAACAGACAAAGTAAAACATGCTGTAATTTTAAGTTGTTTTAAACATTAAATAAAATTAGTAGGCATAAAATTATTGTTATTTTATAAATCAACAAAAATTCAACTCAACTTAATTTCTTTAAAATAATCAAGAGTAAACTCAAACAAAAGTTATTTCATCATAATAAAATAAGTAAACTTTAACTCCTTCATAATGTCATTTTTAAAAAATTCTAAGTTCTACCAACCTCTAATAAATTCAAGAATTACTATTACTAATAATATGAATTTCATACTATCTAAATCATGACGAACATTCTAAATTGTTTTTCAAAACCAATATCAAAACTCTACTCATCTAGATACAACCGTCAATACTTTCAAAGTGATTTAAAGTAACATTCACGATTTAAAATCAATTTTTTTTCTTAACACAAGCAACATAAAATAAAAATAAGAATTTTTTTAGTCAAAAATTAAAACTTTAAAACGTAAGAGACATATTTCCTATCTAACTCAAAGTTTATAACGAAACATCTTTTTTTTCTCTAAATTGAGTTTTCAACAAAATAATAATAATTTGTAACTAGTAAAAGTCAATACTTAAATTTTTAAACACATAATTCATACGGAAATCAATGTTCAATCACTAGTTATTAGATCAAACACTTTAAACAGATACATATCAAAACTAAATATTTTAAATTGATTAAGGGTGAAATATACAGTTGGACAATCAAAATTATTATTTCCAACTATTCGTATAAAACAAGAGTGCAACAAATTCATAGTTAGGTAGGAAAGCAATAAGCAACAAGTAACTAACATAATCTTGTCAACAATTAAAATTAACTCAAATCTATGGTTTTATTTACTCACTTAACAACAATTAAAAGCAACAAGTAATTTTATGGTTTATTTACTCACTTAAGTAGAAATTTAGGAATCCATAAACACAACAGAGTAAGCAATTTAATTAACAGTTAATTAGTAATCTCGAAAATATGTATAATAATACAAAAGCATATCATCATTAACACAATTATATAACGGGAAAACCATCATAGTGAAAATAATTATTACACAAGAAAACACAATTGACACGACTGACATTCGTAAAACAGAATCGACATTCGACTCACTCGACCTGATTGGACAGACCTGCTCTGATACCACAATGTGACACCCTAAATCCCAAAATAACATTTATAATAATATAGACTAAATATTTGAAGAAAACTTGCGGCGGACAAAGAAAATCTGTAAAGAGATAAAAACTTTAATATTTAATCTAGGATATCACGTTTCTCTAAATACATATGTAACAATTTCAACTTTGTTCCTCAATTAAAATAGTACAATATCAATGAACTTGATTTAACTGAATTTCTTGATTTAATTCCAAGGAATTACTCGTACTAAGTTTTTTCATATATAAAGTCATTTGTAATAAAATAAGTAAAATACACATTACAACTCTTAATTCCCGGTATCACCTATCCAGAGCGGGGTTTCTCCCAAACTTGAACTTCGAGACTCATTAACCTGTAATAACTGCGATTTCGCAAATGCAGGGCCAAGCCAGTCAAACACACAACACGAATGAAGGTGAAGTTTGAATCTTGTTGATAGTATAATATACATATAAGAGAACACGCAATTAATCATCACTATACGTATCATTAACAACATTTTTCAAGGAAAAACATCACATATATATATAAAATCAAGAAAATCAATACACTTCATGTAAACATCAATCATCGCATAATTATTATCACACATAATACAATATTAATCACATACAAAATAATCACAAGAAAATCAATGCTATGCATGAGCTTAGACTCTACTTCACTATGTGGTACCATTCTAACTCTGAGTACTTGGTTAGGAGGCTTGATTACTATGCCACCATCCTCGGTGGACGGACCATTCAAATTGGCCTGTCCTATAGATCCCTCAACTTAACCCGAGACACATATAACGTGACAATCGAGGTAAACGTGTGTTGCATGGTAGCTTCCGACATTTGGAGTGCTACCTCCAAGTCACCTAGGATTCCCACCCGAATAGCTCCAAGGTCCTAACAATATTTGCCTTAAGGCTCAATAGTAGACCACCACGATCAGGCTCATTCAGTTGTACTTCCCCGAAATCACTAGGCTTGTCAGGCTTCTACCTATATGATGACAAAATAATATTCACTTCACAAATTCTCAATATTTTTCTCCCCTCGCTGGCTTATGATACTCCATTAAGATCGCCATCTCAAAACACAAATTGGAATCTAAATTATTTCACCCAACTATGGGGTTACTTCAATAGTTCCTCATCACAAATTCACAATATCACTATCATTAAACATCATATCATCACATAAACTCATCACAATTTTATAGAATCACTATCATAAATCAAACATCATAATTATTATCCATAAACTTATACAATTTATATCTATAAATCACAACATCATCATCAATTAAACTTACATTATACACTGCATTCACATAAACTATTTAATCAAACATGTGCACTCAAATTCATTTGAAATCAAATATCACAATGATATCAAATATCACATAATATCAAATATCACAATAATGTTAAATATCTCCATAATATCATATATCACACATTTAACGAATTAAAATCAATCAACACCTTATATAATATTTCTATTCCAAATTTTAATCTCACAATTTCCATTTTGTATAATAATTATTTATCACCTCAAAGGCTACTGCACCTAATCGTAGCAAGCCCCAGATGAACGATTTACTCGACAGTTTATGGGTAAACGGTTAAAAATAAAATATGAGAAGATACTCTAACTTAAATTCGAAATTCGTCAAGGAAAATTACCATATAATCAGAAAGTAAAAAAATCAGTGGATAATATAGTCACTTTTGACACAGTCGTTTTGGCGTATGGTTTCACTTATATCGGACTTTTACGGTGACGAGACGGTGCAAATAACGAATTCTACAAACGAAGAAGTCGGGTATTTTAGAGAGAATTGAGTTGTAACATTCTGGAAAATTTATGTTTAATAGACTAGTTAAATGAATGAAAATAACATACTCAAGATATTTGGGCGATAAATGAGAAAGTTTTCTGGAAAGTTATCGATCACCGGTGCCAAACGATAGGTTGTTCTTTTGTTTCCACTTTGGTTGTTGTCGATCACCGTCCAAAGTTTTCTGGAAAGTTGTCGATCACCGTCCAAAGTTTTCTGGAAAGTTATCGATCACCGTCCAATTCCCTTTTTTTGTTGTTGTTTTATTTTATTAACAATTAGGATTCGCACATGATTAAAACTCATTGGTCCCTTTATTTATTTTTAAATAAAACCAATAATTAATAAAACTAATGTTTTAACTTTATTTTTAACATAATTTAATTACTAAATATTGCTAATATTTCCAAACTAAAATTTTATAAAATAAAGTAATAAATCGTTTAAAATATATTAAAAATCAAAACCTTCATATTCAAAATAATCACCCTAATGATACTTTTTTTCTTTCTAATAGTCACATTAAAATACTATCATAATTAGAGAATATTCAAAATTATAAAATATTAAAATACTATTAAATACTAAATCATACTAAATATATATATATAATCACAATATCATAATAAGTATATAAAAATAAAGAAAATCAAACACAATATTACCACTATCTCAAGATAATTATTTATAAACTAAATAATTAAAATAAAATATATTTAGAATTAAAGAAATATAATTAAGTACACATTTAATAATAGTCAAACGCATAAAAGAATGATATATTAATTGGGTGTGCATATATACACGTAAAATTGTATACAATCTTTTTCTTTAAAATATATATTACACTAAATACTATTATTTTTTAAAAAAATATATCAAATAATAAAATATAATATTTATGATTTATATCGCTCATGTAATCTAGTATATATAAAACTAACACTTCATAAAAATCACTTATATAACGGAAATTAATCACAAAGTTTATTAACATATATTTATTTTATAATAATTTTAACATCAAATTAATTATTTAAAATCCTATTTAATTAATAAAATAATTTATCATAAAATTTAGGGTGTTACACTAGCGATCTCTAGTACTCAAGAATTACTATTATTATTAATATGAATTTCCTAATTTTTCAAAATTACTAAGTTTCTAAATTGGTTTCATTAACAAGATCCAAACTTTAATAATCATTTCACAACCCCAAAGCAAGGTCCATCAATCAATAATTAGTATTAACTCGATTAAATTAATAATTTTAAATATATATCTAGTCAATCAGAAAAAAAAATTTGTTTCTAACTATCAACTATAAAATAATTATATCTAGAAACACAAGACACAATTCTAATCAAAAGGTAATCAACTTTATCTTTTCAACAACTCAAATTTCAACAAATAATTTCATGGTCTATTTAGTCACTTATATAGGATTTTAAAATCCACAACGCAATGAGTAAGCAAACATTAAATAGTTAATTAGTAAGTTCATAAATATGTATAATTATACAAAAATGTAGCACATAACACAATAATATAACAAGGAAATAAAGCATATTAGTGAAAATAGTTAACACACAAGAAAACACAACTAACACGACTGCCATTTGACTAACACTCAACCTCATTGGACAAACGTGCTCTGATACCACTAATGTGACACCCTGAACCCCCAAAATAACATATATAATAATTTTATATAGATTTATTTAGGAAAATTCATTGCGGATAAGAAAATTTGTTTCTAAGGAAATAAAAAAATTTATAACTAATTTTGGATATCACATTTCTCAATTTAATTCCAAACACTTAGTAGTAAGGTTTTCAAACAAAAAAAAGTCATTTCTAATTAAATAACAAAAATAAAATTTACAACAATTAATTTCTGGTATCATCTATTAGAACGTGATTTCTTCCAAACTAGAATTCAAGACTCATTAGCCTGTAATAACTACGATTTCGCAAACGCAGGGCCAAACCAGTAAAACAAAAACAACGAAGGACGTGAGTTTCGAAATCATGTTAATAGTATAATATAAGTATGAAGAACACACAAATAATAATAATAGACTGTATCATAATCACATTACACATATATCAAAATATGTAGGCAATTCATACATAGTAGACAGAATTGCAAAAGTTAGAATTTAACTTCTGACAATTTACAATTTAACAAGTCACACAATTTCACAAGTCATACAAAATTCCACAAGTTTTAGAACTGCACATAATCAATCAGAATAAAATATATCCATTTACATTTTTCATCTTTGTTGAAGTGAACTTTCTTCTTGAAAATACATCCATTTCTTAGTTTAACATTGTTGTCACTCCTAAAGAAATACACATATTAAGTAAAATAATGCATACAATTAAAAAATAGTATCACATGTATATCATATATATCATAAGTTTAACATGTAAATTTGCTAATAGTTAGTAGTTGAGTTGCTAACTAGAGTGTTAGAGTTGTTGTTCGAGATTAGTTCGTTTATCATTCGATAATAGTTTTATCTATATAGGCTTATTGTAATTAGTTTTATTATATTTTAATTAGATAAATTTTAAGTAAGAGAGGGAGAATAAAGGGCAGATATATGAGAAAAAAGAGTTACATACCATGGAGAGAGGGAAGAAATGCCAAAATGAGATGGTAGTTCTAAAAAAAAACATAAATGTTGATGATATTTATAATTATCACTATTATTATGATAATCTACTTATGGATAATCAATATAAGTTATTGTATATATACAAAGAAATAAAAAAAAAAGGGGATGTGTGTGCTCTGCCGTGCTGTACCAAGGAAAGATCCATCGTAATGTACTTCAATATTTGTTATAGTATATTCATACAATAAATTATAATTATTATTATATTTTCTCATTTTTTGGCAAATAGATATTAGGTCATTGATGATTTATATTTTTATGATATATTGCAGTCACAACATTAAGCACACAAGTGTAATGCAGGAACACGAGCAAACAAGTACATGATTGTATTCCACTGCCAGAGCGCATTATAACAAAAAATGTTGTCATCTACCAAAATGTTTTTGGCTGACCTTATCCACGTTTTAAGAAATATTGCAGTATTCCTTACATAATAAGATGTAATGAAATGAATAAGATTTTATGATTCCTTATTTACTATTTATGTTGCAATTTATTTTATGTTTTACAATCTATTAAAATCAAGATGTGAATAATTTAGTTATTTTATTGAAATTTTATAAAGGAAAAGAAGGATGTCTCAATCTAAGGTAAGAAATATCATAAGGTTAAAAAATTAATTTTTAAAAAATTACATTGATCTCCTCCTAAATTTCTCATGATATAATTGAATTTATAACAAGCTATTAATTAATCATTTTATTTTCTACTACTTTTTGTGACACCATAACCCCAAAATGATATATTTAATAATTTATACTAGATTTTTTTTTAGTAAAATTTGCAGCGAATAAAGAAAATTTGTTTACAGGGAAATAAAAACGTTTGTAACTAATTAAGGATATCACGTTTCTCGAAGTACACATGGAACAAGTCAAACTTTATTACTCAATTAAAACAATTTAATCTCAATGAAGTTGATTTAACTATAAATTCTTGTTTTAATTCCAAAAACTTACTAGTACTAAGGTTTTCATATAAAAAGTCATTTGTAATTACATAACTAAAATATAAATTACAACTCTTAATTTCTGGTATCACCTATCAGAGCGTGGTTTCTCCCAAATTTGAACTTCAAGATTCATTAACCATTAATAACTACGATTTCACAAACGCAGAGCTAAGACAGTCAAACACAAACAACGAAGGAGGTGAGTTTTGAAATCATGTTAATAGTATAATATAAGTAATAAGAACACGCAAACAATCATAATACAACGTACCATAACACAAAACATTCTTCAAAGAAAAATATCACATTATAAAGTTAAAACAACTTAATTAAAACCAATGCATTTCACTTTAACATCAATTCATCTAAGAGAAATTATTATCGCACATGATACCTATTAATCATAACAAAACAATCACAAGAAAATGCAATGCAATGCATGAGCTTATATTCTACTTCACAATGTGGTTGATAGCGGTTGAGCAAGTGTACTGAATCATTGCAAGTAATAATAAAACGGTAGTACCGAGTGTCGAACTCAAGGATTGCATTTTACTACTAAATTATATTTAACTACTAAAATTTAACAAAAAGTTTCCAAATTGATTGAAATAATATTTAAAATTAACAACAGTAATAAAATTGATCCTTTATAATTAAAAAAAAAAAATCAGGGATGAATTTCACTTTGATTCCAACCTTGATGTGTAATTTGATCATAATTACTGAATTCCTTTATTGAATTATTATCGAATTCTCTTTATTATTCTTGCCCTAGTGTCTTAGTGATAGAACATTTAATTCCAAAGTAACCCATAATTCCTTAGTGGATTTAAGATTAGAATTAAGCCTTACCGTACAAGAATTATCTTGTTAAACTATTGTCTTTGCAACTAATTTAATTGGTTTCATGACCTGCATCTATCCCTAGTGTAAGACCCGTAATTTTAAAGT
>PGTU02001079.1:0-12620 GCA_002896215.2 Cicer echinospermum
GACTCGCACCTAGAAAGCCGAGAAAAACGACCGCATGTTGACAGCCGGGAAAACGACTCGCCACCCAGAAGCCGAGAAAAACGACCCGCATGTGAAGCCGGAAAACGACTCGCACCCAGAAAGCCGAGAAAACGACTCGCATGTCTTGAAGCCGGGAAAAACGACTCGCACCCAGAAGCGAGGAAAACTACCCGATGTGCAAGCCGGGGAAAACGACTCGCACCCGAAGCCGGGAAAACGACTCGCATTGTTGAAGCCGGGAAAACCACTCGCACCGTAAGCCGGAAAACGACTTCGCATGTTGAAGCCCGGAAAACGACTCGCACCCGGATGCCGAGAAAACGACCCGCATGTTGAAGCCGAGGAAAACGACTCGCACCCGAAACGAGAAAACGACCCGCAGTTGAAGCTGGGAAAACGACTCGCACCGAAACCGAGAAAACGACCTGCCTGTTGAAGCCGGGAAAACGCTCGCAACCCGAAGCGAGAAAACGACCCGGCATGTGAGCCGGAAACGACTCGCCACCCGAAGCCGAGAAAACGACCCGCATGTTGAAGCCGGGAAAACGGACTCGCACCCGAAGCCGAGAAACGACCCGCATTGTGTATATGCCGGGGAAACGACTCGCACCCAGAAGCCGAGAAAACGACCCGCATGTGAAGTCGGAAAACGACTCGCACCCAGAAGCCGAGAAAACGACCCGCATGTTTGAAGCCGGGAAAACGACTCTCACCCAGAAGCCGAGAAAACGACCCGCCATGTTGAAGCCGGGAAAACGACTCGCACCCGAATGAAGAAAAACGACCTGCCATTGAAGCCGGAAAATTGACTCGCACCCAGAAGCGAGAAAACGACCCGCGTTGAAGGCGGGACAACGACTCGCACCTTGACCCACATGTTGAAATGGGAAAACGGACTCGCACCCAAAGCCAAGAAAATGACTATCTTCGGAAAACGAGCGAACTTATTTTTACTTTGATATCTCAAGTAAATTCTAAAGTAAAGAGGGGCAGCTGTTGACACCTAATTTCTGTCCGATTTGTTACTTTTTTTTTTATTAAAAAGGAAATAATGATAATAATAATAATAATAATAATAAATAATAATAATAATAATAATAATAATAATAAATTATATAATTATATGTGAAGAAATATAAAAAATAAAAATAAATAATTAGGGATATAGAGCTTTAACAATCACAAGTGTTTTCGGTTCTTGTTTGCCTCTAATTCTTGTTTAGACTATTTTCTAAAATATAAAAAATAATAATAAGAAATAAAAATAAAGGAAATTGGAAAAGAAATGAATTGATGGTCATAACAAGAATCAATACAATGATGATCAAAATAAATGAAAAAAACCAAAATAAATTGATTGATGTCATAAAAATCAGAATAATGGTGATCAATTGAATAGAAAAGAAAACCGAGAAATGAATCAATAGCAATAAGAATCGGTATAATTGTGCCAATTAAAAGAAAAGAAACCAACAAAAATAGATTAATGGTAATCATTGACAATTATTCTTTTGTCTTTTGAAATCTATACCCAAAAGTTCTATAAATAGTCGGCCACAAGAAGACAAAAGGGGAATGGAAAACACAAATTGAGAGCACATAAAAAAGAGAAGAGATTAGTGGCAAAAGAGAAGAAAAAATCTGGTCTGAAACAATCGGTCTAGCAAAACAACAATTCAGTGAGTAAGGTATCATCTTTCTTATATTTTTTTTTTCCCTCTCTAATTTCTTGCTTATTAGTCTTTTGTTTTGTTTTTGCATCCTTTTTTTTTTATTTTATTTCGCTTATCTAATTTTTTTTTCGCTGTTTGTAAAAAGTAAACTCATGTGTAAAGCTTTATTTTTTTAAAGAATCGTTTAATCCTAAAATTTGTTTTTCTTTGCAACACAAAAATAATAATAAAAATATAAACTAATGATGTTTATAGGCCGAAAAAATAAATTTCATCATATTGTAATATAATATTCATAATAGTCTTTATCAACTAAAAAAGATCATAACAACAGATAAATGTTTTCGCCCTTAGGAATAGAATTAATGGTCGTGGCCGCGGATGAAATTCATCCTCCTCGCCGCACCAATTACTCACTCTCAATCGTGGGTGCCTTGTGTCGCGACATATCCGACAACGTACGAGCAAATTAATTAACAATTATTTCACCGTCGTGTCCATCTGTCTTGTTCACATACCGCTACATTACGTTTATTTGTTTTAAAAGAAGAATAAATTTTTTTTCTTTACTTTATAACAAATATAGAAAATATAATCCATGAATAAATATTATTATTATTATTATTATTATTATTATTATTATTATCATCATTATTACTATTATTACATTTTTATTTTTATTTTTTGATACATATATAAATAAAAATAATAATAAAATCGTTCAACACGTAAATATTTTCTACCCAAGAACTACGTGTGTTTTGATTTCCCTATTGCACCTGGGGATACGTAGGAGCAAGGCCTTTCCCTTGTCAAACCAAATTAATAAAACAAATATTTTTTTTCTTTCATTAATGTAAATAATTTAATTTTTTATTATTCTTTTTGGGGGTAAAAATAAATAAATAAATAGTTTGTATATAATTAATTATAGGGTAACCGTCTTAACGGACGTTGTAGGGCGATAATAATTCCCTACTCGTAATCGACTCCCGAATCCAAATTTTTGAACCAAAAATATTATTTTAGGTTTTATCCAATTTTTCCTTTAATAAAAATAAAATTGGTGGCGACTCTTTTTTTATTTTTTTTTCGCGGACAAACCGGACGCGACAAATGTTAATAGTATTTAAAAAAATTGTTAGAAATATAAAAATTTAAATAAGTTTTTTTAAAAAAAAATTATAACGGTGTAATATTCACAAAATATATTTAAAAATTAAAAGTTATTAGATGATGGGATTAACTTGAAAGTAGGCAACCCGTTTAAGGTCGGACTCAGATGATATTTTTTTTAGGACAGTTTTAAAAAGGTCTTTTTAACTGGCCCAATAAAATATGTAACTCGTTCGGGCTAGCTCTAAATATATTTGATAGTCCGTTTTGACAGTTTTAATTTTAAGTGAAAAAAATGTACATCGGTAGTTTATGTTCATTAAATTTTTATCATAATTAAATACTAATATATTACTATTATTATAAATATAAATGATATATTAATTAAGAGTAATTAATTTATTAATAAAAAATTAGATGACACCATTGAAAATAATATATAATTAATACCATTTTTAAAAAAATCGAAAAGATTAATTATTTTGAGATAATACAATATATATATAGTATACTAGGTGAGTTTTGAGGAGTGATGAGAATTGAACCTCAAATAACATTACAAAATGACGGTTGTATTATTATGTTCATATTTGATTATTCAAGAAATAAATATTCACTATAAATTTTTGTTTAAATTGTTAAATATAAAATTATTTTAAAACAAGTTTTACGGCATTATAAATAAAAAAAGTGTGTAATGGTAGTATAAATATTTTGATTAATAATTTTTTAAAATTTATTTATATAGATATTTACAATAGAATCTATTAAAGTTGGATAAATTAAGAGTTTTGATATATTTATTTGATTCAATTTAATTTAATAAATAAATAAATGATATTTCATAAATTAAAATTAAAATTTGATTTTAATTAAAATCATAACAAAAAATATAATTTTAAAATAGACAAAAAAATAAACTTAAAGATTTATTAATATTAAATTAAAAAATATAATCATATTCATTCAATAATATAAATGTTTAAAAAAAGTTAGTTGGTTTTGACTGAAAAAAAAATGTTGTTGGTTATCTTTAAATACAAAATTTGGGTGAGAGAAACAAAATAAAACGTACAACTGCTTCCTATCCGGGTTGCAGCACATTTTTGATACAAATGGAAAAACATATAAAATAAAAATAAAAATAAAAACAATTAGAAAGTAAATATTGGCATAGGGTTATAAGGTTCTTCAATAAGGTTATAAAGTTCTTCAAATTCAAACTGTCACTCATAGATTAATTCCTTCGGAATAGTGGTTGCAGAGATTATTTACGTCCGGAAATGGAAAATTCTAAAGCAACAAATTACTAATATTTATCCATGAGTTTAATGTACGCAACAAAAATTAATTAAAACAATTAGTTTTGTTTACGAAAATAAAAGAATTAGTTAATTTCGTCATTCTGATATAAAAAACTAGAATTAATAATAGTTTGAAATTTTGTTGGACATTGATGTGTTGAAGGTAAAATTAACAAAATTTATATTTTATTTGAAATAATTAAATATGAAAATGGAGTTGACGTTATGTTTGGTTTATTATTAAATCAAAATTAATTTTAATATCAATTTTACGTTTAAGGGAGACTATGTTTCAACAAAGGGTTAATGCTATTGGAAGTCTGTATTGTATTGTAATCAAAAGGAACAAACATATAGATGCACAAGAAGAAAGGAAAGTTTGACAATGCTGGAAATAGCTTTATTGTATTGTAATCAAAAGGAACAAACATAGATACACAGCAAGAAAGGAAGTTCACAATACTGAAATAGTATGTATATAAGGCACTTGTCCTTTAGCATTGAATGTCTTGCCTTCGAAAATTTAGACGTAATTTACTCAATATTCAATAAAAATTCATCCATAAAACTTATAAGTGGTATCAACAAATTAATATTTATTTTATTTATAAATTTGTTTTTATGACTATTTTTTCATTGAATATTGGATAAATTACTAACTATTTTTTAAATGTAATCTAGAAGAAAAAAACTAATTCTTTTATACTTATGAGATTTTTATCAAATAAAACAAGACTTTATAAAAAACTCTAACTCTCTTGTATTATAATATAATATATATTCACATCTTTAAACAAAAATATGGATGTGGTGAATAAATAAACAATTAGTATAAATGATAATGTACACATTAAGAAATATCACATATTAGTTATTCTATTTTGTACATTAAGTTCTTAACATAATATTAAAGAGATATATTTAAATTTCTCAAAAGTCAGATGATAATGTACATATTAAAAAATATCAAAGAAATAAATTTTATTTGTTATCATATATATTTTGTTCATGAAATATCAATTAAGTAGTAAAATTTTAACTTTATAAAGATAAATGATGAAGTTTAAATTTTCTAGTTATAAAATGATTATTAGTATTATTTAATTAATTAATACTATTTTACTTTCCTGATTTTTTTTTTATAAATATTTAAAACATTTAAACTTGTTTGCTTGTTGAAATAATATTGGATTTTCTTGTTACAATATTGTTCTTTTATGCTTGATCTTCCTAATTCCAATCCTGTCAAAAAAATGCTTGAATATTCTTCCAAAATGTTATCAAGGTGAATAACAAAATAATATTCATGAAATTAATAAAAGTATTTATTTTTTAGGAATATTATAATTATATAGTTTATTAAATATTAAATTTAATTTATATTAATTTTAAGGTATGTCTATACATAGTAAAATAATAATAATTTGTTTGTAAAAATGAGTCGTTGGATGTGGTGGTGAAAACCTAAACTGCCTTCCAAAATATATTCCATTGGGTTTGTTCCAAGCCATTACTACCAAATGGATCAACAACTATGGTTTCTGTTAAGCCAACAGAACCCTCTGCATAATGAACCACTATGATATAATAATTTCATTTAAAATTTTATTTTTTTTAGTTGAAATTTTTATAAGGATTATGATTGAATTAAAAATCAATAAATATAATATAAGATAACACAACATATCTTTAAAAAAATTTACTAACTAAATTTACAAAAGTAATAAACACATTCCACAATCTCCTCTTGATATAATATAATTGTCCAATTAAAAATTTATTTCAAATTATCGAGTTGAAGTATGTGTTTTTTTTTAACTATAAATAATTTTATGTTGCACATTATGTATTAGTTTTTGGACTTTCAAGTATCAATTTTTTTATTTCTATCCACTTTTAAATTTTAGACAATGGAACACTCCAACTTGATTTAATTACATTCATATGGCATTTACATTGAATTAAATAAATTATTTTATTTATTTTAATTTTTAAAAAAATTATTAAAACAAATAATTTTATTTTTAAATTCGAGGATCTTAGGAAAGAAGAATTATCCATTTTGGACTTCAAACTGTAATCCCTCACCGGTGGAAATCAAATTTTTGGATACTCAATTTTGATTGCAGGTGCTTCCTTGTAAGTGGTGGTAATGTTTCTCAGCTTCTTTGAATGACCACTAGCATGACCGCAATAATGCTTTACTCCATTAATTTCTTCTATCAGGACTGCACCCCAATAATGATCAATGGCATTAGTTTGTAAGAATTCTTTTTCCATTTCCAAGAATTTTCATGGGCAAGTGAATTTGTGCAACCTTTTTCAGGGCTTTGACGGCTTTAGTATGCTTCGTTTCCCACGGTGGAATGATATTTTCCTGAGTAATAGTTGATAGTGGACTTGTGTATTTTGCAAGTTTTGGTAATGAAATTCTTGATATAATTGATTATACCAAGAAATTGCTCGATTTGTTTAATGGTGAGATTTTCATCAGAAAATTTAACATTCTTGAAGCATATGAGGTTGAGGTTGATATTTCCCTTGAGAGAAATGCATTCCTAAAAAATCAATTTCTGTTTGGGCTAATTGACTCTTCTTTTTAGAGAGTCACCATTCCATAGTTTTGGGCTACATGGGAAAATTGGCCCAATAATTGTTATGAGCCTTTTCATCTTTTGAAAATAAAAACACATCATCATCGATATAGATAAGGATACTATTGAGAATGGACTCAAAAATTCTAGTCATGGCCTTTTGAAATAGTGAGGGAGCTACCTTGAGCCCAATGATTAATATTGTCCATTGGTATTGTGCATTAGGAATGCATAACGCCATTTTGCAACGGTCCTTAGGATCAACACCAAATTGCCAAAATCCTGACTTCATATAAACTTGGGAATAGATCTGAGCATCTTTGAGGAAGATGTTTAATGAGAAGTTTTCGGAATGAGAAATTTAAGAAAATGATTAAGAGGGTTTATAATCAATTACTAACCTCTTTTTTCCCTCTTATTTTTTCATATCTCTTTTCAACATAAAATGCTTGGCAAGCCCATTCAGATTTTGTGCGGTTCTATAGACCTTGTTGAGTAATTGGTTGTATTCTTCCCGGGCAAAGCTAAATCTGATGGACTCATTCCTGGATGTGTAGCTTTGGTTGGATTGATATCTTCATGAGCTTGAAAGGAAGTTGGACAAAAAAGTCTTTGTTTTGTCCATAAGATTTTGGATGAGAGAATTTTTTCATGACTGTTTTGCACATAGTTTGAGCAGTTTGAACTTAATTTCTTCATATTCAGCAAGAACTTTAAAAAAGGAAATACAACTTTTAATATTCCGAATAAGGTTTAAATTCTTGTTTAAATTTGATTCTGTAGGGAGAATTTGAAGCATATTTGCTGCTGAATAAACATCCATACCCATAACAATATTTTATTTGGGAGGCTACTACAACGACCCTTTGCCAAACTATGCATTCGGGGAATAATCTGATTCCAATTTTCTCCTTTGTCATCAAATATGTTCTGAAAACTTGTCCATTTGCTGCTACAAAGTATGCAAACATGTTTCACCCATGGCTTCTATATGGAGGATGCTTGGGTTCATCATTGTTATTTGGTCACCAATATCCATATATGCTATAACTTTCTTGGGATGAGAAGAACTTTAGGTGAGGACATGGATTTCAACATAAGGGAGATGAGGAATAGGTAAAGTACTTCCTACTTCTTTAAATGAGTAAATATGAAAACATATATCATCTCCCGATTCAGCAAACAATGCTCATCTGAAGAAGAGTTATCTAAGGAAGAGTTTTAAGAGCAAAAATTGTTTCTTCATCGCAGAGCTTTGTTCATAATACAAGGTTATAACGTTTCAGCAAGTGTATTGAATCGTTGCAAGTAATATAAAACGGTAGTACCGAGTGTCGAACTCAAGAATGTGTTTTACTATCGAACGATTATATTTAATTACTAAAATGAACAAAAAGTTCTCAATTTATTGAAATAATATTTAAATTAACAACAGAAATAAATTGATCATTTATAATAAATAAATAAATGTCAGAGATGAGTTTCACTTCGAATCCAACCTTGGTGTCTAATTATCCTAGTTAGTGAATTCCTTTATTGAATTATTACCGAATTCTCTTATATGATTACACTTGCCTGAACCTAATTGTGCTTTAGTGATAGACAACTTTAATTCCAATGTAACCCCACAAGAAGAATTTTCAAAAATTATTTAAACAAAATGAATCTTAGGTTACCCTTATCAAATTGTTATGAACGCAAGATGATCTGAGTATTCTGTAAAAACAGATTTGCAAAACATTTGGACAATAGAGGATCACTTTTTTATAACAACCTCAGAAAAAGACTTTGACTGCGATTTCAAAAGGTCCAGTTTCGGGATCAAGACAACTCAACAAAAGGCCCAGTTGGATATTTATTCATCACAGGAAAAATCCTACAAGAATAATCCCACCATTCAGAAGTGGAGCAAAATACCTTCACTACACCAACACATTTCCATTGATTCACAATCCAATAAACATATTGGCAAGAACTTTCAACTATAGGGGACTCCGCCACACAGGCCTATTAAAAAGTTTTGCAATTTGAGGCAAGAAGGAGGCCGCAAAGCTTCTCGTTAGGAGATTACAAAGTTCAGAATGGTGGACAAAATTCTCTATTCTACAAGTATCAACATGGCTATAAAAACAAGGATTGAAGAAACCAAACCCAATGGCAACACAATTTCTTGCCCCAAAAATCATTTTCCCAAACTCAATTAGCAGCAACAAATCTAAAGAAGAATACTTCGAAATCATGGTCCAACTTCTCATAAAAGCAAGGCCCAATCTCAAAAGCTTCTCAGGAAGTGCTTCAGAAATTTCCATTAATTTGGGGAGATGATAATGAAGACACACTACGATCGGCATATTATTGGTCCATCAAGTAAACCAAGACAACAGTCCAGTCCATATTGGCCCAACAAAAATTGTAGATTTTATAATTCTAAAAACAACATAGTCCATCTTGTAATGGGGCCTAGCCCATATTTGTTTTTACTGTAGACTTTGCTATGTATTTTAAGAAAAGGAAAGAAAAATGAATCTTTTATTTTCTGAAAACTGCAAAAACAAAAGCAGATCTTGTATGCCACCATCACCGAAAGTGGAAAGCGAATCTTATATTATTCCTCCACTAAGTCATCCTCAAAGTAGGGTTTCCTTCACCTTCAAGGGCAGTGCCGTTTTCCGGAGAGCGAAGAAACAGAAATAGTCTCTGTAATCTGAGTGTAATCTCCAACATTATTCAAAATCTATAATTTGGTCTTTGAATTTGTACAAATCTCTGTAAGCGATTATTAAATTATGTATTAAATATGTTGTTTTCCAAATTTATTATTTATAGGATTCTTTGCGCATAGACTGCCACCATATAGTAAGCATGTATTAAATATGTTGTCTTCAAATGATGTTTTTTTTGCATGGTCTTCAACCCATTCTGAAAATTAGAGTGCTCTGCACTTGCAGCTCAGGCTGATCTGGTGCATCATAAACCTTTGCATGTTGCATACCCCTTTGATCGACAGGAGGGAAACAAGTTATGTAAAAATTGTTTTAAATATTTAAAAATTGAAATATTAATTTTGAAAAATGGATAGTTTCCTAGGTAGTAAGTCCGCTTTAGCCGACGTAAGGAACAAACGTTTAGGGACAGTGAATCTTTTGAAAAAAAATTCAATTTTAAAAAGGAAATTTTTTTAATATGAGTAACGTATTTTGTAGAACTTATTCTATTTTTCAAGTTATTTCTACCCAAAACTCCTCGGGACAAAAGGAACCTATCAATAGTGAAGAAATTACTATTGAAGATTTTCAAAAAATTCATTAATAATTGGCAAATCCCAAAAATTAAAAAAGGATCATGTTTATGAATATGACTTTTTCAAAGTCTTCTCAAAACCGATTTTATTGCTTAAAAACATTCAAAGTTATCTAGTATTACATAAGCATACAAGTCTTAGTGATTTAAATTTTCAAGAACCACAAAGTGCAATTCAAAACATTTGGATATTTTGTTGGCCTTTTAGTTGATTTAGACATGATGCAAGAAGCTGAGAGAATTTATTCTTGTTAAAAAACGCAAATTGTGAATGCATTTATTTTTTATTAATATGAAAAAAAATGTTACTATTTTGCACATTACATAAGATTGTAGTACGTTTTATAGATAATAGTCGGTAAGTATTTCCTGTGGTAATGGAATTAACTTACTATGTTTTATGATACTAGAGTGAAAAACAAATTGGTAAAAAGCTCAAACTCTAAAAGATGTTACATTCACCAATAAAAAAGTTGGTTATGTTAGAGTAATGCAATGTAATATTTAGATATGTTATTTTTTGGATTTAGAGTAATGAATATGTTAGAGTAGAACGATGATCCGATTCATCAAATCTTTTGATTTACACCAAATGCTAATGGTCTTGAGTCTAACAAATCCAAATTTTGATAATTACCGATGATAATTTACATTCTAGGATTGTTCATTACTTAGAGAGATTTTGCAGGAGAGTTTATTTAAAGATAGATATCCTAGTGAAGGATATCGTTCTTCTGATATCTATCTACTATCAGCGAAGAGTTCTTTACGGAGTAATTTCTAATACAAGTAACATGGAATATGTGTATAGAACCTATATCATATATAATTTCTTCCAAGGGCGATTAGAAAACTGTAATGATTTGAAGAATTATTTAAATACTTTTTTTTTTTAGTAAGGTCTACATAAATCCCTCCATTTTTAAAATAAATTTTTTAGTTTAAAGAAAGACCCAAAGTATATAATTAATAAATCCTAATCATTATATCAATAATTCAATAATTTGATGGTTAAAATTATTTTGGAACTTGAATATATATAAATTGATAGTAAAATTACGTTTACATTTGAATTCACTAGCTTTGTGTCTATTTATAAGCTGCTATGGACATGTTACATTTACTAGACAATTGGTTTTAATTAATTGTGATACATTTATGTAATGATGATTATTAAATTTTCCTTTTTTAAAATTAATGTGTGCAATATATGCTTTATGATATTGAGCTCAATATTGATTATCAACTGGCATGACGAATCAGTGATATTAATAAATATATGAATATTTAAAAAAATATTACTCATATTATATTATTTATTATTATATATTATTATTATATATATTAAGTACGGGTAAAACTACAAGATTTCGAGCAGACGATGACAAAGATCAAGCCATTATGGTCGAGCGACAAAACAACAAGATTAAAAGAAGATCAAAATATCTCTTGTTAATAAGCTTCAAATCCAAACATTAAATGTTAAAATGTAAAGGTATATGGATACAAACCAATATTTCAAATACATGAGAACAAGTCATACTTTACATAATGACGATTTAAAGTATTTTCAAAAGTCAAAACAACATTAACAAAGTCTTAAAAATCATATTTTTTGACAAAATGCATAAGTGTATTCGAATACAAGATCTTGTATTCGAATATACAAAGCAAGTCAGAAGCAAAGTCTCAAAGTTGTATGGACTACGACTATGTGTAGTCGAATACACTGCAGTCAGTGGCCAAAATCCTATATCTGTATTCGACTACAACCATCTCTAGTCGAATAACAAAGTAAGTCAGTGGCAAATTTTCACTAATCTGCTATTCGACTACACACATGTGTATTCGAATACATGGTGTAATTTTTGAATATTTGAACGTTACAAAGAGTTGTATTCGAATACACACATCTTGTATTCGAGTATACAACTAGAGCAATACAATTTTTTCAGATCTGGAATGGCTCCAAATCATTGTATTCCTTCATCAACCTCTTGGGTCATTGGCCACGAATCTGAAGAGTGTTTATGGAATATTATAAATACCCCAAAGCTTCAGATCTACACCATAACTACACACAATCCTTGAATTAAACCTGAACAATTTTAACAAAATTCTGATTTTTTTACAAAGTACTTGCATTTCAAATTTTCATATCATTCAGAAAGGTTCTCTAGTACTTGAAGTGTTATTGGATTGTTTATATGATTACCTCGTCCTTATTCTTATTCTTATTCAAATCATATTGTATCACTTGTAAAAGGAAAGTAATACTTTCTTATAAATTGCTTATCTAAGATAGTGGTGTGGGCTATCTATCTTAAGAGTGTTGTTAGTGAAAGTTTGTGCAAGAATCCCAGGGTGGGAGTTGTACACATTTTTCTGACAATTAGTGAATCAATCTCTTTGTGGTGGTGGTAATAAAAAAAGGACTGGACTACCCTTGGTTATAAGGGGAACAGGATAAATCTTTGAAGTTTCAAATTTATTTACTGACCTTACTATTAGTAGACATTATATTAACTCAGAAAATTCAACTACCATATCACTAAAAACAGGAAAATTTACTAACACCTAATTCACCCCCCCCTCTTAGGCGCACTTCTATA
>PGTU02001081.1:0-10909 GCA_002896215.2 Cicer echinospermum
TGCAATCGTCTGTGTATACTCGACCAGAAGTTAATGATGCCTGATATTGTTGTCCCCTTTCTGCATATAAAACTCCCAATCTATAGTATGTTGATTGTACCAAAGCAGTGATTGGGAGATTGCGTGTACCCTTGAGCACTGCATTGATGGACTCGGAAACGTTTGTTGTCATGTGTCCCCATCGCCGACCTTGAGAATAAGCCATAGTCCATTGTTCTGGGGGGATATTATCGATCCATCTTAAAGCCTCTGAATTTTCCATCTTGATTTCATTGCGGTAATACTTGAATGATGGCTCATTTAATGCATATCCTGTAAGAAATGATGTAAAAATTATCAAATATGATTAAGTGATAAATGGAAAATATACTAAGAAGAATTAGATCATTACCCATACAAACGAATTTTCTTTGAAGTCCCTTGTCCTTGAACTCTCTCATGAAATTTTGTGCAATGTGTCGGATGCAGTACACATGTGTTGACGGAGGATCATGCCAAACATTATTTGGATTATTATAGGCACTCTTAATGGATTCGTGCCTATCTGAAATCAAACAAATGTCGACTTGAGGTGTTACATACCTTCTTAGATTTTTCAAAAAGAAGCTCCAAGCACCCCCTGTCTCACCTTCCACAAGTGCATAAGCAATTGGAATTGTATTTTTGTTTCCATCTTGTGCAACAGCAACCAAAAGAGTCCCCTTGTACTTTCCGTACAACCAAGTTCCATCCACTGAGACAAATGGTTTACAAAATTTAAACCCAGATATGCACGGAGGGAAAGCCCAGAATAATCGTTTGAAAAGTTTTGACCCCTGCAATAGAGTATTATCAGGATATGCAACTGATACTTCCATTTCCACAATAGTTCCTGGAAGAAATTTTTGCATAGTCAACAACCACCTTGGAAGGTCATTGTAAGACTTTTCCCAGTTCCCATAAATCGTTTCGATAGCTTTGTTCTTTGCCATCCATGCCTTTCTGTAAGTGATTGTATAGTTGTATCGTTCCCGAATATATGCAATGATCACCTTCACTTTAATTGATGGGTCAGCTTTCAAAAGAGACTTTATGCTTTCGCATATGATGTTAGAGTCGAGCTTGGTATGATCCTGTGACATAGAAGAATTTGCGCAATTGTGGGGCCCTTTCAAACGACCAATCACCCATTGGTTACTTTTTTGACTTAACGAAGCCCTGCATTTGAACAAGCATTGTGGATTGACACATTTAATTACATACCTGTATTGATCAGATTTCACAACACGGTAATTGAGGGAGTGTTTTATGTGATAATGCTTAATTGCAAGTTGACAATCTGGTTTGCTATTAAACTTCATTCCAATCTCAAGAGATGCATCTAATGGAGGTGGTTCATTAGATTGCATATCAAATTCGGAGGATTGGTAAGTATTATCCAAATTTAGATTACACATATGGAATGGTGGATCGTATGTTAGCTCTAGATCGTCACCATTGTCGTTGTCACCTTCATCGTCCTCGTCTTCATCAAAGTATGTTTCTTCTTCACTCTCTTCACATATTTCTTGTTGATCAAAATCGGTCATATCACCTAGTGGAATATATGGTTCAAGTTGAGATGGTTCAGGTTCAGATGTTTCGGCATGGTCAAAGTATGGTTCGGGTTGGTATGAGTCGGGCTGGTAAGTGTTTTGTGTTTCAAAATGGTATTCAAGGTGAGGTGTGGTTGAGGATGATGGTTGACCAATATCGTATAATGGATTACCATCCTCAAATGTGACATATAACTCGATAGATCCGAGTTGCGGCCACTGTTTATGAACATCAAACATGAGTTCAACATCTTCGTCGTCTTCAACATTTAACAACTCATAATGAACAAGGCCTTGTCCAAATGAGATAGGGTGTCGAAAAATTATATTAGACACCTTTTGATTTTCTAACCTCAACTTTGCTTCAATTTTTTTCTTCAAGTAGGTAAGGTTGCATCCAAAATTAACTCGAATAGCTTTTTTTTCGTCGCTTTTGAAATATTTACCAATATCTTGTCTTTCACATATTTCACCATTGTAATAAATAAGAAAAACTATATTTTTTGGTGCCATTGATATGAAAATCAGATATTGGGATTGAGATGAAATGCAATTGAGATGAAAATCATATTTATAGACAACCAATTGTAATACATGCAATGCTGTAAAATACTTCCAACACTTGTCCAATCCCATTGAATCCTAATTGAAAGCTTTTCCATTGTCATTCTGATTTGCCTATACGAGCCATGCATGCACACCTACAAATCGCATTTCCCAAAGGCGACTTCATTAACATGCCTTTGATAAATCGCCTTTCCCAAAGGCGACTTCGTGACACACTCTGAAGCAAGTCGCCATTCACAAAGGCGACCTTGAAAACCACTTGAGAAATCGCCTTTCCAAAAGGCGATTTAGGGAGAATCTGATTCTTTCACGTTGGAACTTGCTTGTGTGCAGCATTGGCATTGTGTTCAGCCTAATTGTGGTCAGCCTTGCCTTGTGTTCAGCCTACTTGTGTATTGTCAAATCTAATCCTTGCATGCATAATATTTTAATGTTCATTCAAATTATTGTTTTGATTATAAATAGGCTAAGGCCATCATCATATTTCTTCACTCTTCCACACTTAACAACTTCAATTTTCTTTATATTTTCACTATTTCACTATTAGTATTTCTTCCTTGCTATTTATATTTCATCTAAATGGCATTGTTATGGAATGATGATAATCACAGATCAGCGCTACACTACATTCAAAATTTTGTAAGTAATACACTACTTTATTTTATATATTTTATACTCAGTTTTATTCTAAAATGTAGTTTTATTAAAATGTAGTTTTTATTCAAATATCTCATATATTTTTATTCTAATATTTTTATTCTAATATATTTTTATTCAAATATCTCATTCTAATATCTTCAAATATACTTTTATTATTTGCTTGTTACAGGACTCATCTCAAAATTTAAGATCACTTAGCCATAAACACATTTCAACAAAATTCTTAATAATTCCAATTTACTTAATGAAGCCGGTGTTGGTAACAGTAACAAATAGAAAGTATATAAATATGATAATTCACGTACAGGCTTTATTTTGAAGAGAGACCTGAAACCCCATTCATTTTACCAACGTGAATGTACCATAACATTAGAAGATGTTGCTTGCTTCTTGGCTTACGTGTTGGGGTAAAAGCTTACTGGATCAACATTGTGTCATGGACAGATGATTTTTAGATTGTTAGAAGTCATGCCATGAATCACAAAAAAAGGGAATTATAAAATTTAAATGAGCTGAGAAGAACATTTTCAATGTAACCCAGAATCATGTAATGAAAGAAAATATTATACATTGTAGAGCATACATGTTACATGAGCGCATATAGCGCGATCAATCCACACAAAGAGAATATTATGTGATTTGCATTGTTGAAGCATTGCGAGAGACAGGAGAATATAGTTGGGGTTCAGCGTGCTTGGCCACACTTTATAGAGAATTGTGTCGTGCATCTGAACCCGGTATTATGTCGTTCGGCGGATGTTCACATCTACTTCAAACGTGGGCATGGTACCATATGCCGTTTCTTGCACCAATAAGTAATTTTGAGCCTCGTTTTCCATTCGCAAAAAGGTAAATATCAAAAAAAAGTTAAATATTATATTTATACAACTATCAATTGATTCACTAACATATTCAAATTTATTTTCGTAGATATAGTGGAAAAGGTATGAAATTTGGGGACACACCTCGTTATCATACCGATGGATATCGATCAAAAATTGATCATATGACCGTTAACGATGTAATATATTAAAACATTACATTATTTCTATTATTTTATTTTTCTTATGCATATATATATTACTAACAAACTTATTATATATCAGTTTATCTGGAGGCCATATCTACATCTAACATACGATCATCCAGAAGATAATTGGCTATGGAATGCATCTACATATTTAATTTGTTTCTACATAATAGAAATGCATCAAACTGATAGAGTGAAACTACAATTTGGACTACCTCAAGAAATTCCACATCCTCCGAGGAACATGAAAAAGTATCATAAGGTAGATTTGCATAAACAAGTTGACTATAGTTGGGCATTATTCTATGAAAATGAGAACAAAGAGTGGAATGAACGCGAGAATCATATTCTTCATGGTCAACCTCTAAATGTTGAATTGAAACCAAGTTATGAATACATGGTTTGGTTTTGCAAAAATTCTAAACGATTTATTTCTGTAGAAAACCAATTGGTTGATCCTCGTGCCAATCCACCACAACCTCCACCACAATCTAGCCAACACTCTGTTCACCCTCAACCTCCACCGCAATCTAGTCAATTCTTTTTTCACCCCCAACCTCCACCGCAATCTAGCCAACATTTTTTCCAAGAATCAATGCCCAACACAACACAACAAAATCAATATTATATACCAACACCTTTGACACTCACGCCTCCTAATACTTTTACCCACACACACAATCCTCATACTTTTATCCACACAACCACATCAATCTTACGGGTTCACGCCCAGGTGACAATTTAATTTTGACATCAACAACCACATCAGAGACAACAGTGGCCGACTATCATTTCCATCAAGCGAAGAGGAATGTGTATAACACGTTCAACAGTCGTCATAATACACTGAGTCGCTACACCCAGTTACTGAATAAATATGTGTCAGCTAAAACTTTCAATTCCAGCTTTGGGAATGGCATATATCTCCGTGAATCAAATATCTAACTGGACTCAAGTGTGAAGTAGTTCTTTCTGCAGCACTTCCACCTGACATCCTCCACAGCAAAGAAGACGAAGATCAAGAAGAAGAAGAACAACAACAAGATAACTGTCGTGATGTACAATGGCGCGTCAAAATCCGTACGGTGTGAGAAACCCTCGACAATGTGGTACTGGAGGCAACTTCGACATTATTAATCGTAATTTTTGTAACATTTGTGATGTTTTTTTTGAATTTGTGATTTTTTTTTATGAATTACCGTTCTTTTGTAAAATTTATGATGTTATTTAATTAAATTATGTAATTTAAAGTTTTATCGTAATTTAAATTTTCTATTTATGTATTTTTATGAATTATAATAATTTTAATGTTATATATATATGATATATAATATATATTTTTTAATTAAATTTTTATTTTTTAACAAAAACTAACTTTAAAAAATGACATTTTCGAACTTGGGGTTTGCCAAAAATTTTAAAATCATAACTTTAAAATTTCTATTTATTCTATTTTTATGAATTATATTATTATATATTATATTTCAGTTTTGTTATTTCAACAAAAAATGTGAAAATAATTATTTTTTACAAAAAACTAACTTTTAAAAAATTGACATTTCGAAATTGAATTTCCTAAATTTTTATCGAATTTAAATTTTATTTTCTATTTTTATGATTATATTAATTATATATTATAGTATTACTTTTGTTATTTCAATAAAAATTAAAATATTTTTTTAACAAAAAATAATTTTTTAATAAATGTCCCATTTGGATTTATTAATTTTTTTCATAACTTTAAATGTCTATTTAATTTATTTTATGTATTTTTATTAATTATAATTAAATTATTATATGAGTACGAATAAAAAATTGGAATATTTTTTTTTTTTTTTAAAAAAAGCAGTTGGAAGTCGCCATTTGGGAGTAGGCCTTCCTTAAGGAAGTCGCCATTCCAAATGGCGACTTGTAAGGGAAAAAAAGTTTGAAAAAAAAAGGGGCATTTTAGTGTTTAAATTTGAAAAGAGGGTATATTGGGATATAAATTTGGAAAAGGGGGTATTGGAAAAATATAGCCCATTTTTTATTCTAATGATGTATAATCTGCAACTTTATTAGTATCTTTTAATAATTTTGTTCATCGTATTATTTAATTCTTTATACATTATTTCAATTTCTTTTGATATCTTCATTTTTATTTATTTACTTATTTATTTTTTCAAATTATGTGAGTAATCAAATTTTGATATCACTTTCACTCTTAATTCTCTCCCTCTTCCTCCATGCCAAATTTATCTCTACTCATAAAATATTTTTCTCTATTAATTCATTTCAAATTTCACTCTTGATTGCCTCTCTCTCTCTCTTCCTCCATTCCAAATCTCGAACTCCTCTCTTCTTAGACTTTGTTTGCCAGTTTGAACGAGAAGGGAGAATTTTGAAAAAAAAGAGGAACAAACAAGTAGAAAAAACGAAGAACTTTGAAAAGAGAGTTTCAATACCTTTGTTTTTATTCATAATATAAAATCATTATATTTTAAAGAAACTCAAAAATTGTATATTTTTATTTCTTCTTTAAATACTTATAAGTTAATATATTATATAATATATATATATATATATATATATATAGTATATATATATATATATATATTACATCATAGTAAATTCTAAAAAATGAAAAAAAAAAAATAAAAAAAAAATCTTCTCCGTTTTCTCTATTTTTCCCTCTTCAAAGCTCATTCTTACTCTCCCCTCCAAACTCAAACAAGCAGTTAGAAAATATTATATAAATACTTACTTATAAAGGATACACAGGGAAATATTTAAAAATAAGAGATAATAAATTATAGTTGTTTATTTAAAGAAGATATTGAAAAATATTTGTTAGTGATAAATATAACAAAGAATAATAGAAAATATTTCTCAGTGTTATATAAAAGAAATTAGCGATACAAATATTTATCATGATAATATTAAAAGAAAAAGGTACATATTTTAACAAAGACATAAAAAATACGAGAACAATATTTGTTAATAATAAATATAAATATATAGATCTATTTTAGAATATGGATAAGTCTATCACCTATCTATTATCAAGGAGAAAACATTATGTTTAAACACGGAAAGTGATTTATTGAAAATTGGACATAATACTACCGAAGTTTCAAAAAAATCATGTGTTTTCATATGTAGGAGTTTTTGAAAAGAGGGATTAGGATTTAACAATCTCAAAATTAGAAAATGTAAAGTTTTGTTTTTTATTCGATAAGGAAAGAAAAAGAATTGAAAAATATAAGTCTCATACTGCACACAAAGTGGTTATCTTAAATCATTGTCTTTAGAAACAAACCTAACCAATCGAAAAAGAGAACATTTTGCTCACATAAGAGAACATTCTTTCAACTAAGAAGGAACGTTCTCTTATACAAAGAAACATTAAAAAAGAAATGTTTCCCTTACAAAATATATGGTCATTTAGAATTCAATTGTTTCCATAAAAAGGATATCTTATGAAAATGTCACTAACCAAAAAGGGACTTTAGGTCATGTATGGTACTCAAGATGTTACTCGAACTTACTTGCAAGAGTGTCTCTATCAAGAACAAAAAACATGGGTGGTACTTGGAAGTGGATGCTCAGACATATAACAGAGATAATTACTTTCTCTATATTTGAGAAAAAGAATGTCGGGTCAAATGACAGTTTGGAAACAATGACAATTAAATAAAAGGTGAAGGTAGTCACAGTTAAAAAGAACTCTTTAAATAATGAAAGTTGTTCAATATGTGAATAAGGTTTGAAATATAATTTACTTAATATTGCGAAAATATGTGACAATGGTTTTTGAGTTGTTTTTAAATCTAACTTATGTGAAGTAAAACACCTTCAGAAAAAAATTTTTGTGTAATTCAGACACAAACTAGAATGATGTAAAATCAGCACCGATAGTGACAGGGCAGACTCTCTCACCCTAAGAGGTACCTGACAAGAACTACACTCGATGACCTCAAGAAGGTTGGCAGAAGGTTGAAGAAGGATTCTAAAGAGGCTAGCTTGGAAAGCTAGAGAAATAATACATTTGTTAAAGCTAGAAAGACAAAGTAACAATATTTGTATGCTATTAATGAAATAGAGATAAGTCATCCGTGTCTAAGGAAAAATTTCTTTGGTAAGGGAGGACTAGAGATGTAGCAATAGTTTGTTGTGACTAGTATAAAAATATGTGTGTTCCTTTTGCTCTTTTATTTCTCTCATTTTAATTCTTTATGATTCAATGGTTAATTCTAAGTAACCTGTTTAAGAAGAAGTTGGATTGTTTTGATAATAGAACAATTATGTAAAGCAATTGAAGTTTCCTTTCATAAATTGAGAAACACAATTCAAAAAAGCCAAATATCTTATTTCTGAATAATTTGGTTGTTATTGGCTATAATTTTGAATAATAAAGATAACTTCAGAAAAAGTGACTTAAAGTTCAAATAGAGGTATTCTTTGTGTGTGGATATCTAACATTCAAAGGATATAGAGTATACAATTTAAAAACCAAGCTATGGAGATACTATACATATGTTTTTTAATGACTTTGATGAGTTAGTTGATGACAAAAAGAATGGTGAGAGGAAGTTAAAGTTGGAAACAAACAACAAAACAAACTAATGATAAAGAAAACAAAGATGAAAATGATCAAACCTCTACTTCACAAACTTCACCAAGAAATGGAGATTGATTGAACATCATTTGCTTTATTTCATTGTCAGTAGACCTGACATATGTCTTTATAGTTGATTTGTGGGAAAGATTTCAATACATCTGCTAAAGAATCATAATTTGAGACTGTTATTCAAAAAAGTTTAAGATATTTAGTAGGTTATATCGATCGTGGTCTTTGGTACAGGTCAAATATTCTCATTTTGATCTTCGTGAGCCGTATATGGTGTGATGGTTGATTTTTTGGTCAAGGACCGTCTTATATGTTGGGTTGGAGAGCTGCTGTGATCTGAGGTCTAAAGAAAATGTCAAGGCCTATAATAAAAATGTAATTTTAAGAAATGATAAGTTATTTGCAAAAATAATATATTTTATCCGAATGAAATACAAAAAACTCAACTTATTTTGATTGTAAAATTCATCAACATAGAGTAAATTGTAATACATCATGCAAGTCGTTGAATACTGTAACCTTGCTTTGCTATTTTAAAAAGAGTCAACTCCTTATAATATTTTTTGAAGCAAATTCATAAACTAAGTCTTCATGTTATATTGTCTCCAAAATATTATTCTCAATTGCCATTAAAGCTAATCCATTAAGTCTTTCTTGTAACATGGTAGACCGCACGTAATACTTCAACAACTTCAATTTTGAAAAATAGCTTTCTGCAGAACCAATTATCACGAGAATAGTGAACAAAATTTCTATAGCAATAATTGTATTAGGAAAACAATCTAATTCTTTCTAAAATAGATCCCTCAATAGTAATAGAGTTTAAAGAAACACCAACATATCTTATTATCAAAGACATTTGTTTTTTGTGACTAATATCAGGAGTACAATCAAGTATCACTGATAAATACTTTGCTTGTTTGATTTTTCTAACGATTTCATTTTTAATTACAAAATCAAGCAGTAATGTATTAACTCATTTTGTATGTTATGCCTAAGATAATGAAAGTGAACTTTATCATTTGTAATACGTGTAACATGATCTTGGATAGTTGGGTCAAACTCAGCTAACATTTCAATTAAACCCAAAAAAATTTCATTGCTATTTCATACAATATCTTATTCGACCTACGAAATGCAAAATTATGTTTAGCAAAATTCACTATTGAAATAATTCTTTTTAAAACATTTTTCATTGTTCCTTTTCTTTCACAATGAGTCTTTGAGTCATTTTATCAATAGTTTGACATTTTTTTAGCCTTTAATACAACTTATACCAAGTGACCATCTTTTTAACATGATTCATGCTTATCTCACGCTCTCTAAGTCTTTCACCAATATGTGACCAATCACCAAAATCCTCATTTGTTAATTGAGCTTTACCGATCCTTTTTTAAAAACTTTACAAAAAAAAATTGCTCTATCAATAATGAGTTCCTAAAATCTAAAATCATTAATGAGTTCACAAAATCTAAAACTCTAACATCAGATTAAATCCTAATAGATAATGAGTTCCTAAAATCAATAAATCAACCGTTTCAAACAAATTGAGTTCCTAAATATGTAAATCACAAAATCTGACCATCAAGAATACCCTAACATCTAGATTCAAGATTCTATCATTTGGGATTTGGTGGTGGCACTAGGTAACTGCTGCAGCAGTAGGGTTATGGTCGTCCCTCATGTTGGTGACAAAATTAAAAGAAAAAACACAAGTGGGTATGTCAATTCCTTGTACAAGCTCTTGTGAGCGGGTGTTGCAGAAAGCAGAACACTATTGGACTTTCAACAACTAAAGTTAAATATGTCTCAGCTGCAAACTATTCTTTACAAGTTTTATATACAAGAAATCAACTTGAGAATGTCTCTTTTAAGGTACATAAATATTCCAATTGTATGTGATAGCACAAGTGCTATTAATTGTTCAAAAAACCTTTTTCAAGATTTCAGATCAAAGCATGTTGAAATTAAACATCAATTTATTTGTCATCATATGAATAGGCACTTAAAACCAACTAGCTAATATTTTCACAAAACCTCTTAATAAGGATTGTTTTGAATTCATAATGGAAAAGTTGAAAATTATAAATAATCTTGGGCAAAATCCTTGATTTTTAAGCATTCAAAATGTTCTTCATGAATAAGAAAATGTTATCTTCTTTGGAAATGTGAAACATCTTACACTTTTTTTTCTTCAAACCAAGTTTTCGAAATTTAAATGTGAAGACAACCATCGGGTGGACATTCTAACTGTTATGTTGCATGCTTACTCGACTCAAACGACTACATCTAATAGGACATCATTATCTCTTAGTTTTGCTTTTAAGATTTCAAACAATTATACTATTCATTTGCATTCCACTCTAAAAAGTCAATTTTTAATTTAAAATACATTGTAACACCCCAATTTTTAAAAGTGACGATGAATTTAAAAAATAAAAACTAAATACTTCTAGATAAAATATTCAT
>PGTU02001082.1:0-11937 GCA_002896215.2 Cicer echinospermum
TCATTTATCTTTGAAGCTACAATGTTATTGAGGTTAAAAAATGAATATTTTCATTTGACTATCCATTATATGTATGGATAAAAGCTAAATATCAATAAAATAAAAAGAATGAATTTTGCTTTACCTATTCATGTATTTCATGTTCCTAAATAAATTCAGCTAGTTGATACATTGAACACTATTTTACCTTATTTTTTTTTAGTATATGAAGTTCTATGTTTTGGAGCAACATAATTATTTTTTCTTAATGATTAGTTTGGTTCAATAGAAACAAGGATGAATAGATGAGAAATTTTAATGAATGGAATGAGATAGAAGAATAATTAAAATTAAATCAGTTTGAATCAACGATAAATGCAATTCAAAATTTAAAGATTTACGCAATCACATCGATAACTAATGTAATATTTTTAAATTTTGTTCTAATAGTAATATATAACAATAATATAATGTTAATTGTGTTGAGCAGTTTTATTTTTTTAGCAGTAGGATATTTTTTATTGTGTTGAACTTTAAGACTTGAATTCTTAATGTAGTCTGTAATTACTATGTTAATGTGGGTGTATATTTATGCGATACAAATTGTATCAGATATCATGACATACCTTGCGTTTGTTGACTTTTTTCATTATTAAAAGTTCTTTCTTAGGTTTTGAAAAAAAATATAATACACACTTGTAGACGGTTTAGTATTTTTTTATTTTTGAAGAACCAAAGCTTTTATTAATAACTTTTTATCATCCAATGTAATTTGTGGATGTAAGTAACTTAGCTTTCCATAAAAAAGCTTTGGTTTGCCACTTTGTTTGCATAAATCCCACATTTATAGTTTAGAATAAAGAGTATGGAGTAAGAGATGTAAAATTGAAGTGTGTATGAAATTGAACCTTAAATCCAATCCCTTTGGCATTCAAGATGTACAATTATATTTCTTTTTTGGGAATTTTTATAACATTGTTTTGTAAAAAAGTAGTAAATAAAAACAATCTGGTTCCAATCTTATAACCGGCCACTGTGATTTTGGACAATTCGCCTGTTTTAGTCTGATTTTCTGGTTTTTCATCTGTTCATTCAGGACAATTTAAAGGCTCAATTAGATGAATTTTTTCTATATATTCATTTAAAAAAGAAAATTAAATACCTCACTTTAAAAAAATCTATAACAAAATACTCTTAATTTTTTAATTTTTTTTAATTTTCACTAGATCGCATCCTCAAGAATATGATTCTCGATAACATTCAGACAGTGAAAGACTACAAAATAAGAGGAGATTATTAAATATTTTTTCAAATGTTACCGATAACTCTACTAAATCTCTATAATTTATTTTATTTAAATAATATTAATTAATTTTATATTATTATTAATTAAAATCAATATTTAATCATTATTTATTTATTATTTTGTTATTTTATCAAATTAACGTAAAAATGAAAATAAAAGTGGACTTTCAAACAAAATATATGTAGAAGGTCGCATCCCTATGATTCAATCACTTACTATAATTTTTGTTTGCTTCACATAGATGCATCCCAATATGCGATCTAATAAAAATATAAAAAGTAAATATTTTGATAACTGTTTTTAAAGTGGATATTTTAGTTTTGTTGTTGAAAAAAGGAGGATTAAAAATATCTCAATTAGAGTAGTTGAAGTGTGTGGTCGATTTGATTTTGATTACTTTGCTTTTAGGGAAAATTACACTAACTCTCTTAAATTTTATTTCAAATATCACACACATTGACTCTATTTACGAAAATGAAACACTAATCTCCTTTGTATTTGCAATAAATGACATATTTCACCCACTTACTTCTATTAGTTTTTTTGTGTTTTTATAAAGTAAAAAATTTAGTTAATTGAAGCATAATGAAGAGCTCTAATCATTTCCAATTCAACATGAGACATTCAATCGGATTAGAAAAACCAATCTGAGTATTGTATAAAAATACTCTTCCTCAACCTTTGAAATAAGCCACCCCACGATACATCTAATATGGGACACTATTTTGTGTCACAATCCGTCCAAGTAGCTTTGAAAACGATATAGTTGCGAGGAAGCAATATGGACCATATAGCTGCATCAACCATATTAAAATACCCTACTCTCTCAAGTTTATTTCCTTTTAACAACTCTCCAAATTGCATAAAATTAAGAATATGATCAAAATGGCTCACCATTGAGAGAGCCTAACCGTTATCCCAACTTTGGAGGGAAACATGACATGAAATGAAAAGAAAAGGTGACTACAACTTTAAACTTCACTAAAACAAAGGACACAAGATTATCTGACCAAGTGCAGTCACACATCTCTATTTATTAAAAAATGTAAATGAAATAGATTTAAAGTATATATAATAGGTTCATATCAGACTTCTATCAAATTCAAAATAAAACTAAAAAGTAAGCAATAATAGACCACGAGTCAATCAAAGTCAGACTTAGACATAAAAAGTAAGCAATAATAGACCACGGTTAGCTATATGCCTTGAACTTTTTTGACATACCAAGCCTAATAAAGTCTAGTTCGGCCTAACTTATTCTCATTCATAGCCTTAGGTAACTTAACATTCAATCACTTTATTTTCATATTTATTTCACACCCCTCTTTGCTTATAACTCAATATTTTATTAACCGATAAAACAACTTTCATATGAACTAAAAAAATGTTATGTGAACTAAAAAAATGTATTAAGACCCAAATATAGAGATAAAATACTTCAGTAGTATTTATAAAATAGAGATATGATATTTTTGTATTATTTGTTGGTAGTAAATAAAACTAATAATAATAATAATAATAATAAAATAATAATAATATAATAATTAATAATACATATAATAAAAATAATAATAGATAATAATAATAATAATAATAATAATAATAATAATAACTAATTAATAATAATAATAATAATAATAATAATAATAATTTTGTTTTTGTCCTCCACTAAGTCAATAAACTCCTTAATTTTACTTTCCCTATTTTTTGTTGTATCAGTTTGTTTTCAGTCAAATAAGCAGTCTTGCGCATATTCATTTTTTTTGAGTCAATTTTTTTGAGGTTTTGTGATTCTATGGACAGAAAACAACGTTTTGTAGTTAGATAAATCTATGTATGATCTTTAACAAGCTCCTAGCAATGACCATAAAACGTTGATTATATTCGATGAGTGCAAAGTGAATCAAAGTTAACAATGTATTTATTACATAATCTGAAAATCCCTATTTCACTATCATATTGTCTTTATGTAGACCAACCTACTCATATTTGGTTCAAACATTCATGCTGAAGAAGATCCTAAAAAAATTACAATACTTGACTATAAACCTGTTTGCACACCATATGGATCCAAGTGTGAAAACTTTTCAAAAGCATTGTGAAGGTTGTTAGACAAACTAAATACGCAAACATCATTGACATTCTCAATATGCCACTGATTGTATCAACCTGACATGCCTACGTCGTGAGGACTATGTGCAGGTTTACTAGTAGAACTAGTATGATGAGCATTGACACACTATGGTAAGAGTCATGAGATACCTTTAAAGGATCATAAGTCTTTGATTACATTATCAAATAGTAAAGGACCATGACACACTATAAGGACCATGACACACTGTAACCTTGAAGGATACATTCATGCTGATTGGAACACTTTATCAGAAGACTCCAAAGCAACTAGTGGCTATATTTTTAGTATAGTCGGTGGTGTTGTATCTTGAAAATCGAAGAATAGACGACATTTTCTCAGTCCACTATGGAGTCTAAAATGATGGCACTAGCTACTACTAGTGAAGAAGCGAGTTGGTTGATATGCTTGCTAGTTGAGATCCCTTTATGGAAAAACATATGCCAGTTGTGTTGATCCACTGTGATAGAACCGCGACTATTGCAAAGATTGAGAATCGTTATTACAACGATAAAAGAAGAAAAACATGTCGTAAGTACAATAAAATTAGAGAGTTACTTTCTAAATGAACTTTTATAGTGGATCATACATGCACTAGCGAGAATTTAGCAGATCCTTTGACGAAACGATTAGCTAGAGAGAAAGTCTTAAATACATCCAAAAAGATGTGACTATTGCCTATAGATCAATGAGTCACTCACAGTGGTAACCCGACCTAAATGACTGGAGATCCTAAGAATTAGGTTCAACCAGTACTAACAAGTCGTAGTGATATAAGATGAATATGTTATTATATATCAAAGAAGCATGATCCCGAAATTCATGAAAATATGAGATAATAGAAACTCTTAATGAGATCTATACTTTATGTGGACTGAAGTACCTAGATACATGAGTACTCTTAAGAGACTCATATATGCGAATGTGGAAGTGGGGTCGCTTCCTATGGAATTTTGAGCAGAATTGCTAAGGCACTCACTATATTGGGATAGACGTACATGTTCATTAATTTACGAGATTTTGATAATATACCCTATGAAAAATTTGTGCGGGTTTGATGTCAGAGATAGAGTTCAAGACTATGAGTCATTCTTGTTGAATCTAGATCTTGTTGAGACAAAATCTCTCAAATGATTTTAATGATAACAAAATTACTTAAGAGATTATGATTATGGTTAATGACTAACATGTGCTCTTGAGTGTATTCATATAAGATAATAGGTTATTAATCATTAAGGCAAAAAGAAGGAAAATGTGATTTTGGCCTGAGGATGGAAAACCCACGCGAGGATGGAAATTGCTGCAAACGTGAGGATGAGCTGCAATTTGAAAAACTCCAGATTTGGACAATCTGATCTCTCACCAGAACAAATGTGTTTATTCAAATGCATAACAATGTCAAACATGAATAAACAAAGCATTTAAAATTAAGAGTCAAAGGTCAAAAGAAAAAGATGAATATAGCTAGATCTAGTATGCAGAGGATGGCAGAATAGGCAGAGGATAGGCTAGCAAAAGTGAAAGCAACCTATCAAGCATGTGCAAAGGCTAAATCTGAACAATTAATGGGCTTGCACATTTAATACATGAGAAGTCAAGTTACAAAAGCACTTGAAACAAGCCAAAACATGGAATATCACTGTTGTTGCCAGATCTGATCCTCCGGCACTGAGTATGACGTCCCTGTTAAGACAAAGATCTCAAATAAACGTTTTGATTGAAATAAAACAAAAGATTAATTAAAGATTATTAATTCATGATCTAAAAGTTTTTAATGTTTAACATGTGCATTTGAGTGTGTTAAAACAAGATAGAATCAAAGAAAGCAATTCGAAAAACGCAGATTGATCTGAAGCAATTCTGGAAAACACAGATTGATCTGAAAGCAATTCTGGAAAAACAGATGATCTTAAAGCAGTTCAGAAAAAACGCAGATTGATCTTGAAGCAATTCTGGAAAACACAGATGATCTGAAAGCCATTCTGGAAACACAGATTGATCTTTAAAGCAGTTCTGGAAAAACGCAGATTGATCTTATAGCAGTTCTGGAAAACGCAGATTGATCTTATAGCAGCTCTGGAAACAGACATCAGTCCTGGAAATATTTTCATCCTATAACTCTCATAGAATCAACATAAGATCCATCCAAGTCATATATTATTCAGAATTTGAAGAATCAAGGCATGCCTTCAATAAGTAAGGATATCACAAAGTCATTCTTCTTGAAAGCAAATGCAAGTACAAACTACAAGTTAGCAAAGTACACTATTGATTTGAACTATTCTAAGCTGCACAAGTGACAGAAAAGCAGTACTCAAGGCTGACATACTGACACAAATCACAAAGTACAAGGCTAAGTCATACAAACAAAAGATCAATCTTGGATCGATCTTTGCTACAGCTCAGCAATCCTTGCTTTGCAGACTTATCCACAACTCTCTTATGACAGCTGGGTCCCTTCCCAACGGACACATGAAGCTGTCCTATGCTCCTTGGAGTCTTAAATGCAGCTGCAGTTGAAGATCAAAACACAACAATCAGCACCAAGCAAAAGATCAATACTTTCAATCATTCTTAAAGTGTCTCAAAATCATTCTTTTAGTTTGCTGTTTTTGTTGTAATCTTTGTATTGCATCATTTACAAATGAGGTCTATTTGCCAGAATATATGTTCTCAAACAAGAGTTGAGTAAATATCAAACTCTAAATTAGTCTCAAAACCATCACTTTGTAACTCAAGGTTGTTTTGTCACAACTTGAGTAAATTGCAAGAAATCTCTTTTATGTTTTGAAAGGTAACTTGTCAAAACCTTTCAAAAATCAGTAAAGGTAGGAAGAAGAAATCCTTTCTAGATAGAAGGGGTAGGAATTGTGTAAAGATAAAGATTGATCTGTGATAAAGTGTACACCATCAAGAACAACTTTTACTTTGAGCACATAGTGGAGAATCTCACTCTTGTGAGGACTGACGTAACCCGTGTTTGGGTGAACAGGTAAAATATCTGTGTAATCTCTCTATCTCTATCCTTGCTTATTTTATGTTACAAATCAATTTGATAAAAACGATTTTACTGTTTGAAGCAAACCAAGATTGATATTTAAAAACCAAGATCAATCTTCACTACTCAAAGATCAACTTGGGTTGAAATCTATTTAAAACAGAAATTTTTAAAGACAATTATAATTCAAAACCCCCTTCTTATAATTGATATTTCTACTTCAATTGGCATCAGAGCCAGTCTCTAAAATTAAACACCCTAAAAGTTTAGAGCAAAAGATTCAGGAAGAAAAATGTCAAAAGCTAAATACATAGCTAGAAGGAGGGTCCTTCAACAGACCACCATAACTTTGACGGCTCAGATTATTACTTCTGAAAGGCAAAATGCAGCTATTTCTAAATACAAGATACGGTTATGTGAGAATCATCACAGATGGAGGACTTTATACCAGAATAGATCAAAACGATGATACATCAGTCTGAAAAGAAAGAATCAGATTGGACAGCAGATGAAAAATCCAGGTACCTAAACTCAAAAAGCTCACTGTTTTTATCATGTGCCTTAAGTAGGGAAGAAAGTGAAAGAGTAGATGAGTGTGATACGGCCAAGAAGGTATGGGACACACTCGAACTCACCATGAGGGAACGAGTCATGTTAAGGAACAAGAATTGACATTGGTATCCGAAAGTTCGAATTATTTGAATGAATGAAGGAGAAACAATCGATGAAATGTATTCAAGGTTCACAACTATAGTGAACGAAATGCCGCTCCCTTGGCAAAAGCTTATTCAGTAAAGACAGGGTAAGAAAGACATGAGATGTCTCCCAATCATATGGAACCAATGGTGACAGCAATAAGTCAAGCAAAAATTAGAAGTATTGGGTTGGAAGAACTTATAGGAACTCTAAGGGCACATTGAAAGTGTTATTACTGGAAGATAAACCTGTAAAGAAAAGTAAAGTAGTAGCCTTAAAAGCATCTCAAAGTTCACCAACATACAACAGACAAATGAGAAAAGTGATTCAGAAGAAAGTCAAGAGATGTTGATGAAGAAATTGCTCTTCTCACAAGGAAAATACAAAGAATGATGAGGAGAAGAGATCAGATCAAAGGGGTTCTCCAGACAAGAAGGACTTCAAAACTGAGATTGATAAAAGCAAACCACTTGCTTTGGGTGCAACAAACAAGGACATTATAAAACTGAATGTCCATCAAACAAAAAAGGACCCAAGAAAATATCCTCTCAAAAAGAAATCAATGATGGCAACCTGGGATGAATCTGTGAATCAGAAACAGATGAACCTGAAGAAGAAGCCAATCTGTGTTTAATGGCAGATATTGAAGAAACAGAGGTAAAATCTGAACCATGTCTTATATGCAAGCAAATGGAAGTTGAATTTGATAATTTGCTAAATGATTCAAACTTTCTCATTCAAAAATGTAGTTCTTTTAAAGAAAAGTTTTACAAAGAAAAAGAAGAGAAAGAGAAAATTCAGATTATGAAATGATAAACTTAAAGAAATCATTCAAAAATCTGAAGGACTCACAATTAGAAATTTGAAAACTGAAAAAACAGCAAGCCAAGATCAATCTTCATTTCAAACCAAGAATGATCTTCTCAAGGCTGAAGTTGAAACTCTTAAGAATGATTTAAAATTTATTATTTATGCTACTGAGCATTCAGAAAATCATGGGATCCCAGTTGGGATATTTGATAAAGCGGGCTTGGTTTTGATAAAACTCAAAAAACCAAATGTGTATGAACCTTTTTTATTTCCTGAACAGAAAAAGAAGGAAAATGCAAGATCAAATGCTCATACGTGACAAAATTGGACATTTAGAATTTGCATGTTATTTTAAAAAAAGGATAACAAAAATAAGAATAGGAGAATCTTCAAAAAGGAAGAACATTTGACATAAAAACAGATTTTTCTGAAAACTAAAAAAGCAAGAGACGATCTTCAGATCTGATCTGAAGCTTATCAGAAACAACAAATGCCCAGTTTTTTAAAACGTGTCAAAAACAGCAAAGATCATTCTCATTTCTAAAAATGATCATTTCTGAGAAATTACTTAACAGTAAGAAACCAGTTTTTAAAGCTGATCCTCAGGACCCAAAATCAAGTGGGTACCTAAGAATGATATAACACATTATGCAGATGGATCTCAAGATGTCAAGAAAAGGCCATGGTTCTGGACAGTGGCTGTTCAAGCATATGACGGGTGAAAAGAATGTTTCATGTCATTTATCAAAAAGATGGAGGGTCCGTAACATTTGGAAACAATGATCAAGCTAAAATCAAGGAAAAGGAACCATAGTAAAATAAATTCTGCCAAAATCAATGATGTTCAATATGTTGAAGGATTAAACATAATCTTCTTCAGCATTAGTCAACTCTGTGACAATGGCTTTGAAGTTGTTTTTAACCAAACATATGTGAAGTGAGAATGGCAAATTCTGGAGAAATCATATTTTCTGCATCCAGAAAGAAAATCTTTTATTTTATACATTGAAGAATTACCAGTTTGAATCTTGCCTCAATGTCCATAAATAAAGATAAATGGAATATGGCATAAGAGAACTGGACATTTGAGTATGAAAACAATTTCAAAACTTCAGATTTAGATCTTGTTAGAGGACTTTCTAAAATAAGTTTTGAAAAAGATAAGATTTGTGAAGCTTGTGCAAGAGGAAAACAAGTAAAACAGCTTTCATTCAAAAGGATTTATATCAACTAAAAAACCTCTTGAATTACTTCACATTGATCTTTTTGGTCCCATCAAAACCACTAGTTTGGGAGGTATGGAAATATGGATTTGTCATTGTTATGATTATTCTAGATATACATGGGGTGTTGTTTTTAAAACAAAAAGATGATGCTTTTTGATTCCTTCAAAATTTTTTGTAAAAAGGTTCAAAATGAGAAAGAATCTAAAATCATCAATGTAAAGAAGTGATCATGGTGGTGAATTCATTAATGCATCCTTCAAAAACTTTTTTGATGAACTTGGCATCTCTCATAATTTATCTTGTGCAAGGGGAACTCCACAACAAAAATGAGTTGTTGAAAGAAAAAATAGAACATTACAAGAGATGGCAAGAACATCTTGGAAGAATCAAATGTTGAAAGTATTTTTGGGCTGAGCGGTTAATACCTCATGCTACATTTTAAATCGTGTCAATCAGAAAAAAATATAATAAAACACCTTATGAAATTGGAAAAATAGAAAAACAAATATTTTCACTTTCACATTTTTGGTTGTTATTGTTACATCTTAAACAACAAAGATAACTTGGGAAAATTTGATGCAAAATCGGACAAAGCTATATTCCTAGGATATTCATCTGAATCTAAGGGATATTCGCGTGTTCAATTTTAGGAAACAAAACTGTTGAAATCAGTATCACGTTTTATTTGATGAATTTGATGATCTCGATTTAAAAAGAAAGATGAAGAGGAGGAAGATCAATCTAGGGCAACACAGCAGATCGATCTCAGGAAAACAAGATTGGATGACAATCTTCCTTTCCAAATCCTCTAGAAGCTGGAAACTAATAAGGATCATCCTCCAAATCAAATCCATTGGTGATACAGCTGATGGCATTAGAACAAGAATGTCATTTAGAGATGATGCAAACAGCAACACTGGCAATGATATCTCAAGTAGAGCCAAAATCCATAAAAGAAGCAATAATTGATCAATCTTGGATTGATGCAATGAAAGAAGAACTTCTTCAATTTGAGAAAAATGAGGTATGGAACTCTTGTTCCAAATCCACAAGATCAAACAATAATTGGAACACGGTGGGTCTATAGAAATAAGCTGGACGAAGAAGGAAAGTTATAAGAAACAAGCAAGGTTAGTTGCTCAAGGTTACAATCAACAAGAAGGAATAGATTATGATGAAACTTTTGCTCCAGTTGCAAGGTTAGAAGCCATAAGAATTCTTCTTGCATATGCATCACAATAAAAATATCAAACTTTTTCAAAATGGATGTTAAAAGTGCATTTTTAAATGGTTTCTTAAACGAACAAGTTATGTTCGTCAACCTCAGGTTTTGAAAATCAACAGAAACTAGATCATGTTTTTAAACTCACAAAAGCCTTATATGGTTTAAAACAAGCTCCTAGAGCTTGGTATGAAAGATTGAGTTCTTTTCTAATCAAAAATAACTTTTCCGCGGAAACATTGACACAACACTTTTTAAGAAAACAAGTAAAAATGATTTTACTCATCGTTCAAGTGTATGTTGATGACATTATTTTTGGTTCAACAAATGAAAAAATGTGTGAAGATTTTTCACACTCATGCAAAGTGAATTTGAAAATGAGTATGATGGGCGAATTGAGATATTTTCTTGGGTTACAAATTAAACAACATAAAAATGGAAATTTTCATTTGTCAAGAAAAATATATCAAAGATCTTTTAAAAAAATACAAAATGAGTGAAGCCAAGATTATGATCACTCCCATGCACCCATCATCTTCATTAGATAAAGATGAAAATGGACAATCAATATCTAAAAAGAATATAGAGGTATGATAGGATCTTTACTTTATTTAACTGCAAGTAGACCAGATATTGTTTTCGCAGTAGGATTATGTGCTAGATTTCAATCCTCGCCAAAAGAATCTCATTTAACAGCAGTCAAAAGAATTTTTCGCTATCTCGTAGGTACTACTGATCTTGGCCTTTGGTATGGCAAAGGTTCTCATTTTGATTTTGTAGCTTACTGCGATGCCTGACTATGCTGGGTGATAAAATGGAAAGAAAAAGCACAAGTGGTGCTGTCAGTTCCTAGGTGGAAGCATTGATAAGTTGGTCATGTAGGAAGCAAAACACAAATTGCTCTATCAAAACTACTGAAGCTGAATATGTCTCAGCTGCAAATGTTGCTCTCAAGTATTATGGATCAAAAATCACTTGAAGATTATTCAGTTAGGTACTCCCATAATTCCAATATATTGTGATAATACTAGTGCTATTAATTTATCTAAGATCCTATTCAACATTCAAAGGTCAAAGCATATTGAAATAAAGCACCATTTTATTAGGGATCATGTGAGTAAAAAGGAAATGAATTAGTTTTTGTTGATACACAAAATCAGTTAGCTGACATTTTTACTAAACCCTTGTTGAAGAAACTTTTAATTCCATCAAAAAACGGTTAATATCTTGCAAAATCCTGGTCAGAAATCATTAAAAACACCAACCAGATCTTTCTGGGCATAACAAAGATCAATCTTCGTTCTTGCTAAACACTCTAGATTGATCCCGTTCTTCATCATCACTAGCTGTTAAAATTCCTTTTTTACTGAACTGACTGTTACTTTTTTCTAAAAAGTAACGGCTACTCATTATCTGCCAAGTACATGCTTTCTCTTTCCTCCTTCCCTATGCTCAACTGCCCCATCAATCAATCTCACGCGTGCCACTTCATCCTCTTCTTAATCAACTGCACTCTAAGCAACCGTCACCATCTTTCTATTCACTATTCATCTTCTCTTCCCAAACCCA
>PGTU02001084.1:0-12631 GCA_002896215.2 Cicer echinospermum
TTAGGGTTTATAGTTTAGGGTTTAGGGTTTAGGGTTTAAGTTTAGGGTTTAGGGTTTTGCGGTTCGGGTTTATGGTTTAGGGTTAAGGGTCTAGGCCATATCTAGTCCATTTTGTTTCTTAATCAATGTTGTTCGTCGAATAAGTGCATAATGTTACTAGATTTGATTTTAGGTCATTTTATTTTGTTAATGTTTCTTTCTAAATATTTTAAAGTTCTTATATATGGAGTTGTCAATAAGTACAAAACTTCAAAGGATGTATCGAAAAGTCAGTAGAATGTATATCTAAATAAATCAAGTAGCAAATCGTATAGCAAATAATTAGATCAATGAATAAATAACATAAAAATGTGTATGCAAAGTCATGCATGCTCCCTAAACATATATGATCGGATTATAACCAGCACACAGGCTACCACACAGAAGTCCCCATACCAATGGGGAAATTAAACTAGCCACACAGGCGTTCCACAAGAGCATATGAATATGTCATGAAGAGTAATGAAGCTCAAAGATACATATCACCACCTAATTAGCGATAATCAGCATTAAATTAGGGCCACTTAGGTTTTGCGGTTTAGTGTTTTGCGTTTCAATAGGTTAAGAATCCAATTCACTCATATCTAAGTTTCGACTTGGCTTATCAAGATAGTTTCAGGGTTTAAAAGCCAAATTCTCAAGATATAGATTAGGGGTCATTTGATAAATATTAGGTGTATTCTAGGTCTATTCATTGTAGTTTCACAAAGTAAGATAAATATTCAAAATGCATATAACATTCTAAACCACTTTTGGCTCTTACTAGGATAAGAATTAGTTTTTAGGTACAAGGTTTTTAATGCTTAGGGATCACTTTTAGGGTTTATGGTTTTAATCTTCAAAACACAATTCAGGTTTATGTTTAGGTAAGGGATCTAAATCATGTACCACTTAAGAAACACCATGAATGTCATAATATCTTGCATAAAAGGACATCCAAAAATCAACTTAATAATGTTATCAAAATAAAATTAAAAACTTTACAACCAAATCCCCCCAAGACTCGAATCATAGCAACAGCACAAATCGAAACTTTAATTAAGACATCCTAAAAAATATTACTCATGAGATGATAATAAAAATCAATAGCTTTATAATAAATACACATACAACAACACAAATAATAACTTTACATCAAATATATGACATCAAACATATTACTACTCATGTTATAATAATAAAAATCGAAATTTATAATTAAGTTTTATCAAGCAAACATAGTTACTCATATAAAAATAAAATATTATAGTTAAATTCTTTAAGGCAATTAAAAAATCATATTTTTCTTATAAGACACAAGTTTTAATATCAATATGTTACAAACTATTAATTTAATATCTAGCCTAACATTGCATGGGGAAGCCCTTACCCTAGCGCTTTCTTTCTTACACCTCTAAATTTGCACGAGAAATAGCTCATGGGAACGTAATGAATTCAACACCGATAGATATTGGAATTTACGACTCATAAAATTATTTTGAGAGTGTACGATGACAAATAGGTGTGACAACAAGATCCGCCTAATGGAAACGTATGAACCATATAACTTATTTACGTTGCAACTATTTACCATTGATTCTACTTGTCTTAAAAATTGAAGTGCACTTAAATCCAACATTAATACTTACCACTAATTAACTATTTCCTTTTAATTTTATTAGGTTGTTACAAAGCCAATTGGAAAATTTATATGTATGAGTAATTTGAAATTAACTAATAGAGTTCATCATATAACTGAAGGGTGTCACACATTAATTTTAATTAATAAATAAATTAGAGATTGTCACACATCACCTTTAATTTTTTTTATCTAATAGTTACGGAACAAAAATCATAGGATATTTTTGTAGACAATTATAATAAAAATTTAATTTTTAGTTTAAAAGAGATGAATGCATGAGATACAAAATGGCAATAGTCTTTTTTGTGTCCTCTCCTTAATTGCACAAAAAAACTTATATTAAATTTATAATCTTCCTTTAAAAAATAAATTAAGGTGTTTTAAAATGAATTAATGCACATTAGCAAGAAACACCATGAATTGTCATAAAAATCTTGTCATTAAAGGAGAGTAAAAGAATGAGTTCAAGTCACTAAATTTTTTTTTATAGGATGGACCAATATTTTCAAAACCACCTTATACTGGTTCACTAACTCTATATACCTCCTAAAATGAATACTTATTTGGTCGCAAATAAATCTAACAAACATATAACTTATATAAATTCTAATTTAAATTAAATAATTCAACTAATATTTTATCAACAAATAAATCAAGAAAGACAAGATACCACTCACATAGAAACAAATAAAACAAACATTTCTAACACATCAATTTCATGATTATCGAAACTAATCAAATAAAAAAATGTCCATTTATGAAATAATGACATCATAAATAGTCCCCATGTAATTGTCACGTCAAAACAATTAAATAAAATTGAAGATTATAATTATTTAGGTAGAATAGAGTGTGATAAAAATTTAATTTAATTTATTTACACATAGAATAATTATTAATTTAATAATAGCAATTACTAAAAATATACATATATAATATATATGAAATTTTTGGGGTGTTACATTTATGTAATAATGGTTTATGGTTTATGGTTTATGGTTTATGGTTTTATGGTCTATGGTTTATGGTTTATGGTTTAGGTCTAGGGTTTAGGTTTAAGTTTAGGGTTTAGGGTTTTGCGGTTCGGGTTTATGGTTTAGGGTTAAGGGTCTAGGCCATATCTAGTCCATTTTGTTTCTTAATCAATGTTGTTCGTCGAATAAGTGCATAATTTTAGGTCATTATAATTTTAGGTCATTTTAGTGCATAATTTTAGGGTTTTTACTAGGTTAAGGGGTTAGGGTTTAGGGTTTAGGTTTTATGGTTTAAGGGCCTAGGTCTATTCTAGTCCGTTTCGGTTTTAACCAATGTATTTCATGATATAATTAAAAGCATAATTCTCATTGGATATAGATTTTAGGTTATTTTGTTGTTTACTTGGTGGAATCTAGTCCATTTTGTTTCTAAAACACAATAGTTCGTTTAATAAGTGCAAAAGATTCAATATATTAAAATTTTAGGTCATTGCGGAATTTGTTATGTTTTTTGTTGTTGTCCATTTTAGTTGTTAATCAATGTAGTTCAACCTATTAGTGGAAAAGTGTCACTTGATTTAGATTTTAGGTTTTAGGATTTTAGGTCTTCGTGTTTGTTTTTAGGATTTAGGGATTAGGGTTTAAGATTTTGGGTTTAGGGTTTAAGGTTTAGCGTTTAGGGTTTAGCGTTTAGGTTTTAGGGTTTGGGTTTAGGGTTTGCGGTTTAGTGTTTTGCGTTTCGGGTTTATGGTTAAGAGTTAAGGGTTTAGGTCATATCTAGTTCATTTTGGTTCTTAATCAACGTAGTTCAGGTAATAAAAGCCAAATTCTCAATGGATATAGATTTTGGGTCATTTTGTTATTTACTAGGTGTATTCTAGGTCTATTCATTGTAGTTCGTCCAATAAGAACAAAATTCAAAATGCATTAATATTTTAGGTCAATTTGGTCTTTACTAGGTTTAAGAATTAGTGTTTAGGTTTTAGGTTTTAATGTTTAGGGATTAGGGTTTAGGGTTTATGGTTTAGTCTTTAGTGTTTTGCGGTTCAGGTTTATGGTTAAGGGTTAAGGGTCTAAAACACTGTAGTTCGTCTACCAAGAAACACCATGAATTGTCATAAAATCTTGTCATAAAGGAGAGTAAAAGAATGAGTCAAGTCACTAATTTTTTTTTTTATAGGATGGGCCAAAAATATTTTCAAAACACTTATACTGGTTTCACTAACTCTATAATACCTCCTAAAATGAATACTTATTTGGTCGCAAATAAAACTAACAAACAATATAACTTATATAATTCTAATTTAATTAAATAATTCAACTAATATTTTATCAACTAAAATAAATCAAGAAAGACAAGAATAACCACTCACATAGAACAAAATAAAACAAACATTTCTAACACATCAATTTCATGATTATCGAAACTAATCAAATAAAAAAATGTCCATTTATGAAATAATGACATCATAAATAGTTCCCATGTAATTGTCACGTCAAAACAATTAAATAAAAATGAAGATTATAATTATTTAGGTAGAATAGAGTGTGATAAAATTTAATTTAATTTATTTACACATAGAATAATTATTAATTTAATAATAGCAATTACTAAAAAATATACATATATAATATATATGAAAATTTTGGGGTGTTACATTTATGGTATAAGTGGTTTATGGTTTATGGTTTATGGTTTAGGGTCTAGGGTTTAGGCTTTACGATTTAGTATTTTTGGGTTTCGGGTTCATGGTTTAGGGTTAAGGGTCTAGGTCATATCTAGTCCATTTTGTTTCTTAATCAATGTAGTTCGTCGAATAAGTGTTACTAGGTTTTGATTTTAGGTCATTTTTGTGTTTGTTATGTTTCTTTCTAACAATTTTAGTTCTTATATATGGAGTTTGTCCAATAAGTACAAAAGTCTCAAAAAATTAATATTTTAGGTTATTTTGGTCTTTACTAGGTTAAGGGATTAGGGTTTAGGTTTAGGTTTTATGGTTTAAGGGCCTAGGTATATTCTAGTCCATTTTTGTTTTAACCAATGTATTTCATGATATAATTAAAAGCATAATTCTCAATGGATATAGATTTTAGGTCGTTTTGTTGTTTACTAGGTGGAATCTAATCCATTTTGTTTCTAAAACAGTGAAGTTCGTCTAATAAGTGCAGAAGACTCAATATATTAAAATTTCTGGTCATTGTGAAATTTGTTATGTTTTTTGTTGTTGTCCATTTTAGTTGTTAATCAATGTAGTTCAACCTATTAGTGCAAAAGGGTCACTTGATTTAGATTTTAGGTTTTAGGATTTAGGTCTTCGATGTTGGGTTTTAGGATTTTGGTTTTTGGTTTTAGGTTTTAGATTTTAGGTTTTAGGGTTTAAGGTTTAAGGTTAAGGGTTTACGGTTTAGGGTTTAAGGTTTTGGGTTTAGGGTTTAAGGTTTAGGGTTAGGGTATAGGTTTTATGTTTTAGGGTTTAGGGTTTGGGTTTAGGGTTTAGGGTTTAGTGTTTTGCGTTACGGGGTTATGGTTAAGGGTTTAGCGTCTAGGTCATATGTAGTCCATTTTGGTTCTTAATCAATGTAGATCGTGTAATAAAAGCAAAATACTCAATGGATATAGATTTTAGGTCATTTTGTTATTTAGTAGGTGTATTCTAGGTCTATTCATCGTAGTTCATCCAATAAGAACAAAAGTCAAAATGCATTAATATTTTAGGTCAATTTGGTCTTTACTAGATTTAAGAATTAGGGTTTAGGTTTTAGGTTTTAGGTTTTAAGGTTTAGGGTTTAGGGTTTAGGGTTTAGGGTTTAGGATTTAGGCTTTAGTGTTTTACGGTTCGGTATTATGGTTAAGGGTTAAGGGTTAAGGGTCTAGGTCATATCTAGTCGATTTTGTTTCTGAATCACTGTAGTTTGTCGAATAAGTGCATAAGTGTTACTAGATTTTGATTTTAGGTCATTTTTTGTTGTTGTTATGTTTCTTTCTGTCAATTTTTGTTGTTGTTGTCCATTTTTGTTGTTAATCAATGTAGTTCAACCTATTAGTGCAAAAGTGCCACTTGATTAAAATTTTAGGACGTTTTGGTTTTTGATATATCATTTTAGGGTTTAGGGTTTAAGATTAACGTCATTTTGGTCTTAGGTGTTTGGTTTCAGTGTTTAGGGTTTATAGTTTAGGGTTTAGGGTTTAGGGTTTAAGTTTAGGGTTTAGGGTTTTGCGGTTCGGGTTTATGGTTTAGGGTTAAGGGTCTAGGCCATATCTAGTCCATTTTGTTTCTTAATCAATGTTGTTCGTCGAATAAGTGCATAATTTTAGGTCATTATAATTTTAGGTCATTTTAGTGCATAATTTTAGGGTTTTTACTAGGTTAAGGGGTTAGGGTTTAGGTTTTATGGTTTAAGGGCCTAGGTCTATTCTAGTCCGTTTCGGTTTTAACCAATGTATTTCATGATATAATTAAAAGCATAATTCTCATTGGATATAGATTTTAGGTTATTTTGTTGTTTACTTGGTGGAATCTAGTCCATTTTGTTTCTAAAACACAATAGTTCGTTTAATAAGTGCAAAAGATTCAATATATTAAAAAATTTTAGGTCATTGTGGAATTTGTTATGTTTTTTGTTGTTGTCCATTTTAGTTGTTAATCAATGTAGTTCAACCTATTAGTGGAAAAGTGTCACTTGATTTAGATTTTAGGTTTTAGGATTTAGGTCTTCGGTGTTTGTTTTTAGGATTTAGGGATTAGGGTTTAAGATTTTGGGTTTAGGGTTTAAGGTTTAGGGTTTAGGGTTTAGCGTTTAGGTTTTAGGGTTTGGGTTTAGGGTTTGCGGTTTAGTGTTTTGCGTTTCGGGTTTATGGTTAAGAGTTAAGGGTTTAGGTCATATCTAGTTCATTTTGGTTCTTAATCAACGTAGTTCAGGTAATAAAAAGCAAAAATTCTCAATGGATATAGATTTTGGTCATTTTGTTATTTAAAAGGTGTATTCTAGGTCTATTCATTGTAGTTCGTCCAATAAGAACAAAATTCAAAATACATTAATATTTTAGGTCAATTTGGTCTTTACTAGGTTTAAGAATTAGTGTTTAGGTTTTAGGTTTTAGTGTTTAGGGATTAGGGTTTAGGGTTTATGGTTTAGTCTTTAGTGTTTTGCGGTTCAGGTTTATGGTTAAGGGTTAAGGGTCTAAAACACTGTAGTTCGTCTAATAAGTGCAAAAGATTCAATATATTAAAATTTTAGGTCATTGTGGAATATGTTAAGTTTTTTGTTTATAGATTATAGATTATATATTAAAATTTTAGGTCATTAGGTTTTAGTTTATAGATTATAGGTTACAGGTTATAGGTTATAGGTTTTAGGTTTTAGGTTTTAGGGTTTTAGGTTTAGGTTTTAGGTTTTAGGTTTTAGGTTTTTAGGTTTTAGGTTTTAGGTTTTTAGGTTTTAGGTTTAGGTTTTAGGTTTTAGGTTTTAGGTTTTAGGTTTTAGGTTTTAGGTTTTAGGGTTTAGGTTTTAGGTTTTAGGTTTTAGGTTTTAGGTTTAGGTTTTAGGTTTAGGTTTTAGGTTTTAGGTTTTAGGTTTTTAGGTTTTAGGTTTTTAGGTTTTAGGTTTTAGGTTTTAGGTTTTAGGTTTAGGTTTTAGGTTTTAGGTTTTAGGTTTTAGGTTTTAGGTTTTAGGTTTTAGGTTTTAGGTTTTAGGTTTTAGGTTTTAGGTTTTAGGGTTTTAGGTTTTAGGTTTTAGGTTTTAGGTTTTAGGTTTTTAGGTTTTAGGTTTTAGGTTTAGGTTTTAGGTTTTTAGGTTTTAGGGTTTAGGTTTTAGGTTTTAGGTTTTAGGTTTTAGGTTTAGTTTTAGGTTTTAGTTTTAGGTTTTAGGTTTTCGGTTTTCGGTTTTAGGTTTTTACTGTTTGCGGTTCAGGTTTATGGTTAAGGGTTAAGGGTCTAGGTCATATCTAGTCCATTTTGTTTCTGAATCAATGTAGTTCTTCGAATAAGTGCATAAGTGTTACTAGATTTTGATTTTAGGTAATTTTTTGTTGTTGTTATGGTTCTTTCTGTCAATTATTTTTGTTGTTGTCCAGTTTAGTTGTTAATCATTGTAGGTGAACCTATTAGTGCAAAAGTGTCACTTGATTTAGATTTTAGGACGTTTTAGTTTTTGATATGTTTCTTTTTTTCCATTTTAGTTCTTATTCATTTTATGGTTTGGGGTATGGGATTTAGGGTTTAAGATTAAGGTCATTTTGGTGTTAGGTGTTTTTTTTTAGTGTTTAGAGTTTAGGGTTTACGGATTAGGGTTTAGGGTTTAGGGTTTTGGGTTTAGGGTTTATGTTTTAGGGTTTATGGTTAGGGTTTATGGTTTAGGGTTTATGGTTTAGGTTTAGGGTTATGGTTTAGGGTTTTTGGTTTAGGTTTAGGGTTTAGGGTTTAGGGTTTAGGGTTAGTGTTTTGCGGTTCGGGTTTATGTTTTAGGGTTAAAGGTCTAGTCATATCTAGTCCATCTTGTTTCTTAATCAATGTAGTTCGTCGCATACGTGCATACGTGTTACTAGATTTTTTGATTTTACGTCCTTTTCGTTTTTGTTATGTTTCTTCTGTCAATTTTATTTCTTATATATGTAGTTTGTCCAATAAGTACAAAAGTCTCAATAAATTAATATTTTAGGTTATTTTGGTTTTTACTAGGTTAAGGGATTAGGGTTTAGGGTTTATGTTTATGGTTTAAGGGCCTAAGTCTATTGTAGTCCGTTTTGGTTTCAACCAATGTATTTCATGAAAAAAATTGAAAGCATAATTCTCAATCGATATAGATTTTTAGTTCATTTTGTTTTTTACTAGGTGGAATCTAGTCCATTTTCTTTCTAAAACACTGTAGTTTGTGTAATAAGTGCAAAAGATCCCACATATTAAAATTTTAGGTCATTGTGGAATTTGTTATGTTTTTTGTTGTTGTCTATTTTAGTAGTTAATCAATGTAATTCAACCTATTAGTGCAAAAGTGTCACTTGATTTAGATTTTAGGACATTTTAGGTTTTTGATTATGTGTTCGGTTTTGTTTGTTTTTTTATTTTAGTTCCTATATCATTTTAGGGTTTAGGGTTTCAGGGTGTTTGGGATTTAGGGTTTGAAGATACAAGGGTATTAAGGTCGTTCAGTGTTTTGGTCGAACAAATTTAGGTTTTAGGGTAGTTTAGTGTTTAGGTTTTACGTAGTTTAGTAATAAAAGCAAAATTCCAATGGATATAGATTTTGGGTCATTTTGTTATTTAAAGGTGTATCTAGGTCTATTCAATTGTCAGTTCGTCAATAAAACAAAATTTCAAAATACGTAATATTTAGGTCAATTTGTCTTTATCTAGTTTAAGAATTATGTTTAGGTTTTAGGTATTCTAGTGTTTAGGGATTAGGTTAGGGTTATGGTTTAGGTCTTTAGTGTTTTTGCCGGTCAGTGTTGTTGGTTAAGGTTAAGGGTCTAGAAACACTGTAGTTCGCTAATAAGTGCAAAAGATTCAATATATAAAATTTTAGGTCATTGTGAATATGTTAAGTTTTTGTTTATAGATAAGATTATAGTATTAAGATTTAGGTCATTAGGTTAGTTAAGATTATAGGTACGGTTATAAGGTTATAGGTTTAGGTTTAGGTTTTAGTCTTTCAGGTTTTGAGGTTTAGGTTTTAGGTGTTTGGTTTTTGGATTTTGGTTTTTGGTTTTAGGTTTTAGGTTTTAGGGTTTAGAGGTTTAGGTTTTAGGTTTAGTTTTAGTTTTAGGTTTGGTGTTTAGGTTTTAGGTTTAGGTTTTAGTTTAGTTTTAGGTTTTAGGTTTTAGGTTTTAGGTTTTAGGTTTTAGTTTAGGTTTAGGTTTATAGGTTTAGGTTTAGGTTTAGGTTTTGGTTTTAGGTTTTAGGTTTTAGGTTTAGGTTTTAGGTTCAGGTTTTCGGTTTAGGTTTACTGCGTTCAGGTTAGGTTAAGGAGTTAAGGGCTAGGTCATACTAGTCCATTTGTTTCTGACATCATGAGTTCTTCGAATAGTGCTAAGTGTTCTAGATTTTGATTTTAGGTATTTTTGGTTGTTGTTTGTGTCTTTCTGTAATTATTTTGTTGTTGTCGCGTTAGTTGTTAATCATTGTAGGTAACCTATTGTGCAAAAGTGTCCTTGATTTAGATTTAGGACTTTTAGTTTTTGATTGTTCTTTTCTTTCCATTTTAGTTATCATTTTATGGTTGGGGTAGGATTAGGGTTAGATTAAGGGCATTTTGGTGTGGTTTTTTGTGTTAGAGTTGGTTACGGATTAGGTTTAGGGTTTAGGGTTTAGGGTTTTGGTTAGGGTTATGTTTTAGGGTTATGGTTTAGGGTTATGGTTTAAGGGTATGGTTAGGGTGTATGGTTAGGTAGGGTTAGGTTGAGGTTTTTGGGTTAGTTAAGGGTAGGGTTTAGGGTTAGTGTTTTGCGTCGGTTTGTTTAGGGGTTAAGGTCTAGGTCATAATCTAGCCTATCTCTGTTCTTAATCATGTAGCGTGCATACGTGCATACGTGTTACTAGAATTTTGATTTTAGGTCATTTTTGTTTTGTTATGTGTTCTTTCTGTCAATTTATTTCTAGTTATGAGTGTGTCCAATAAGTACAAAAGCCTCAATAAATGATATTTTAGTTATTTGGTTTTTACTGGTTAAGGGATTAGGGGTTAGGTTAGTTTATGTTAAGGGCCTAAGTCTATTGTAGTCCGTTTTGGTTTGCAACCAATGTATTCTCGAAAAATTGTAAGCAAATTCTCAATCGATATATTGTTTTATGTTCATTCGTGTTTTGATAGGGTGGATCTAGTCATTTTCTTTTAAACACGTATTGTGTAATAAGTGCAAAAGATTCAACATATTAAATCATTTTAGGTCATTGTGAACTTTTTAGTTTTTTTGTTGTTGCTATTTTAGTAGTTATCAATGTTAAATTCAACCTATAGTGCAAAATGTCACTCTTTAGATTAGTTTTAGGAATTAGGTCTTCGGTGTTTGTTTTTAGGATTTTAGGATTAGGTTTAAGATTTTAGGTTAGGTTAAGTTTAGGGTTAGGGTTAGCGTTAGGTTTTAGGGTTTGGTTTAGGGTTTGCGGTTCTTAGAGTGATTTGCGTTCTGGGTTTATGGTTAAGAGTTAAGGTTAGGTATAGATCTAGTTCATTTTGGGTTCTTAATAATCGTAGTTCCCGGTATAAAGAAAAATTCTCATGGATATCGATTTTTGGTCATTTTTGTTAGTTTTACAAGTGTATTCTAGGTCATTCCATTGTAGTCTCCAATAAGAACAAAATTCAAATACATAATTAGTTTTAGGTCAGTTTGGTCTTACTGGTTAAGAATAGTGTTTAGGTTTTAGGTGTTTAGTGTTTAGGGAAGGGTTCGGGTATGGTTGTAGTCCTTAGTGTTTTGCGGTTCAGGTTTATGGTTAAGGGTTAGGGTCTATAAACACTGTAGTTCGCAATAAGTGCAAAGATTCAATATATTAAAATTTTTAGGTCAATGTGAATATGTTAGTTTTTGTTTAAGATAAAGATTATTAAAATTTTAGGTCATTAGGTTTTTAAGTTTATGATTATAGGTACAGGTATAGGTTCATAGTTTTAGGTTTAGTTTAGGTTTTAGGTTTTAGGTTTCAGGTTTTGAGGTGTTTAGGTTAGGCTTTTACGGTTTTGTTTAGGTTAGGTTAGGTTTTAGGTTTAGGTTTTAGGTTTTAGGTTTTAGGTTATTAGGTTTATAGGTTTTAAGGTTTTAGGTTTTACGGTTTTTAGTAGTTAGGTTTGGTTTAGTTTTTGGTTTTAGGGTTTAGTTTTAGGGTTTAGGTTTAGGTTTTAGGTTTGTAGTTTAGGTTTAGGTTTAGGTTTTAGTTTTCGTTCCGGTTTAGGTTTTAACTGTTTTGCGTTCAGGTTTATGGTAAGGTTAAGGCTAGTCAGCATATCTAGTCCATTTGTTTCTGAATCCAATGTTAGTCTGTCGAAAAGTGCATAGTGGTACTAGATTTTGAATTTCGGTAATTTTTGTTGTGTTATGGTCTTCTGTCAATTATTTTTTTGTTGTTGTCCCGTTTAGTGTAAATCATTGTAGGTGAACTATTGTGGCAAAAAGTGTCACTTATGATTTTAGATTTAGGACGTTTTCGTTTTGATATGTTTCTTTTTTCCTTTTAGTTCTATTCATTTTATGGTGGGGGATGGGATTTAGGTTTAAGATTAAGGTCATTTGGTGTTAGGTGTTGTTTTTTTATGTTAGAGTTAGGTTTACGGATAGGGTTTAAGGGTTTAGGGTTTAGGGTTTTGGTTTAGGGTTTATTTTAGGGTTATGGTTAGTTTAGGTTTAGTTTAGGGTATGGTTAGGGTTTTTGTTTAGGTTTAGGGTTTAGGTAGGTTAGTGTTTGCGTTCGGGTTTATGTTTTAGGGTTAAAGGTTAGGTATATCTATTCCATCTTGTTTTCTATCAATGTTAGTTCGTCGCATACGTGCATACAGCTGTTACTAGATTTGATTTTAGGTTCATTTTGTTTTTGTTTGTTTCTTTCCTGTCATTTTATTTCCTATATAGTAGTTTGTCAAAGTACAAAGTCTCAATAAATTATATTTTAGGTTATTTTGGGTTTTACTAGGTTATCGGATTAGGGTTTAGGGTTTATGTTTTATGGTTAAGGGCCTAAAGTTCTATTGATTAGTCCGTTTTGGTTTCAACCAATGTATTTATGAAAAATTGAAAAGCATAATTCAATCAAAGATATAGATTAGTTCATTTGTTTTTACTAGTTGGAAGTCTGTCCATTTTCTTTCTAAACACTGTAGTTTCGTGTATATGCAAAAGCCACATTAAAAATTTTAGGTCATTGTGGAATTGTTATGTTTTTGTTGTTGTTATTTTTAGTAGTTAATCTATTAATTCAACTATTAGTGCAAAGTGTCACTTGATTTAGATTTAGGTTTTAGGATTTAGGTCTTCGGTTTGTTCTTAAAATTAGGGATTAGGGTAAGA
>PGTU02001086.1:0-10581 GCA_002896215.2 Cicer echinospermum
AGAGAGAGAAATAAAACAGTGTAGAGAGAGAGAGAAACACATTTATTCACAATCAATAATGACTCTTCTCACATCTATCTCTTCAACTTCGAATCTGTTTCCTGTTGTCCATAATCGTCAATAGATTGTAATGTAGGGATACCTGGGGATGGTCCAAGTTTACGAGATAAACGCCACAGAGTCACCACCACGAGTCGGAGCCGGAATATTCAGGAACTTGACCAAAGCCAGCTTTGTGACGTCCGTTGGATGAAACTCGACAGGATTGGTTCATGGATCCACTGATCAGAAAGAAGAAGTATGTGAGATATGGTGTGAATCATTGTTAGCCGGCAGATCTATCGTTGGACTGTTTCGGAACAATTGTTTTTGCTGCTTTTGTTGCTGGTTTTGTTACTCTTCTTGTTAAATGTTTCCCGTTCATCATCATAAAACATCTCTCCTGATATTTACACATTGCGCTTCATAAGGCTCTTATGTTCTTCAATGCCCAAAATCTAAGCTTTTTTCTTGAATTCCCTCTTCATTTTTGTTTGTTGGGACTTACTATTGGGTAAATTTTTATTTTTATGAAAGTGGGTTTTTTATTATATGGTATTTTTACTGATTTTGTTATGTGATTCATTGTTTGTTATGTTCTTAGCACCATATAGTGTAAAGTTTGATTTTTATGAAAATGGTTTTTTATTTTATTATTTTTGTATGTTATTTTTAGTTGTTTGGTTGTGATTCATTTTCTCTATGTGTCATAGAGGGACTATGTGTAAGTTTGATTTTTTATCTTGCTTTTTATGTTATGTTATCTAAATTTGATTAGTGATTTTGTCAAAAAAAAGAAGTTTTGTATGTAAGTGACTTTCAACCTTCTGATTATGAAGACCTCATGAACACATCAGGAGTTAAATCGGTGAGTGGAAGAAGAAGTGCATGAAAGCTTAAATTTCATAAAAGAAAAGTCTGGAGTAAGAAAAAGGATTATGTAGATGGGGTTCAAGAAGTTCTCATTGATTTTCTGAAGTATTGTAGAGACACAACCAAAGAACTTCGGAACATGAATGTTGCTTCAATTATCATTGAGTACTGCAATTAGTAACAAGCTATTTGACCCTTCGAAGATCATATGTGATGAAAAGTTTAAGGACTTTCCTGCTACTAGTTGAGTTTATCTTGTGTTTCCTTCTACCCACTTATATATTAATACTTGCAATCCATCCCTTTAAAGGGATCCCCGTTCAAGGAAATCTTTGAAAGATTTAACATCGACGGTCAGCAGAAAATCGAGCTGACATGTCTTCGGTCAGCAGATCCAGCATTGGAGACGAAATGAGTGTAAGTTTCGTCCCACTCAACAAAAGACGATCCCAAAGTTCGAATTTTTTGCAGAGGCTCGTAATGCAATAATGGGAGCTGGTGATGGTTCCGTCGAGTTGCAACCAAATGTACTTGGGCATTTGTTGAATATACTAAACAACAGAACGCCCTTGGGAAAACAAGTGATGGGATGATTTGGAGTGGATGTACAATGGCTTACTTGTGCAGTGGGATGGCAGTGGAACCCGTTTCAGGATTTTAATCGCCACCCTTGTGCCATCAAATGCTTTCTGCAATTTGGAACACGGGTGTATGTATGCTATGTGAGTGGTATATCCAAGTACTGGACTTAGAAGGCAATTAATTGCAGGATGGGTTGCTCATAATAGTCTGTGCTTAAATTGGGCTGTTGGTAACGGTTCTGTGTATAGCTTTGCAACTCATGGCGGCATACGCGATGGAATATTGCATCCCCAGGCCTTGTTGACAACATAATAAGAACAAGCTGGCCTCAAAGGAACTTATACAAGAAGACACAATACAGAATTTTGATTGGCACATGGAATGTTGGTCAAGGTAAGAGCTTTCCAAGATTCAATTTTGTCGTGGTTGGGGTCTGTTGTATCAGACTTGGCATTGTTGTGGTCGGTTTGCAAGAGGTGGAGATGGGTGCTGGTTTTCTGCAATGTCTGCTGCAAAAAGAAATTGTAAGACTTTATTCACATGCTTAATTATGCATTTGAACATTAAATTAAGTTTTGTGTGAAGCCTTTATTTACTTTATATGTAAACTACCTTATAAATTGTTGGATGATTTGTGTTGGAAACAGTTTAGACTGTACTTAAAAGAAATGTGTATAGACCCCTAGACTTATTCCATTTTGAAGGAACCACTATTAGATCAGAATATACGCACATATATGATTATGGGTTGGTCCTTACCAAAAGAACATCTGGCCCCACCCATATTTGCAGAGTGGGATTAAGCAGATAGTCCAAACTAGGTTTTAGCCAGAGTGAAGTCTATGAAGTTTAGTGCAAACAAACATGGAACCCACATAGTTTTGTCTAAGTAAAGTGAAACGAGTATTTGGATGCAAGTTTAGCAAGAGGCACATGTCAAACAGAATATGTGGAGTGGAAGTTTAGCAAGAGGCACACGAGTCTAAGGCAAGTTGATCTTTGATGCATATATAGTTTTAGGAAAATAGGGGAAAATCCTATGTATCTTCAGTTGTCTTATCAACAATAGAAATAGAAATTAAATTAAAAAGGAATACATTATGGATTTTAATTTAAAATTTATTTAGATAAATGAAAAAAGGCCATGTTACTTATGAACACATGCACATCATGCGAAGAATGATTTTTTCAGTTGTGTGAACAAATAGTCTGTTGGCAGTTTTGAAGTTTAAACCTCTTCATGCTGTCACCAGTTTAAATATTATTACTGCTATTTTAAGTTGATGTAAAGTTTAGAAAGCTGCATATTTTCCATTGTGCTTATATTACCATATTAGTGCTATTTAACGGTGGGAAATAGTTGTCAAAGTTGAATATAAAAAAGAATTTGTCTAGGAATTGTTTAACACTCTCATTAAAGATAGTACTGTATACTGCCACCGCTAAATAATGATGCTTCTGTAGTGGTGCAATGTAGTCATTTTATTTTCTAAAAAGAGAAAGTCAAAATCACTTGTATTTGATTATCAGAAAGAAACTCATGTATATACAAGAACAATTTCGTGTAATGTGTATAGTCATATCCATGCATTTACTGTCTATATAACGATTGTAGGTTGGTCTAGAAGAAGTGCAATGGGGTAGTGGTGGGTGGATACAATAGGAAAAGCCTTGGAAGACGGAAAAGCTTTTGAGCGTATGGTTCTAGGCAGCTTGCTCGCTTGCTTATATCTCTTTGGTAAGTGAGTGTAAACCATTTATAATCTCTTTGATAGACTTCCCACTTCTTTATGTAAAGGGCTTTGCATTTCTTTCTCCCTATAATTGTACTCTGGATTCTATCTTTGATAGTGTTTCTATGCTTATATTATGAGTTGACATTCCCTCAATTAGGGTAAGAAAGAATCTTAGAAAACATGTGGGACATTGATGCTGAAGCAGTCCCATGTGGTTTGGACGTGCAATTGGCAACAAGGTTTGCTTCATATCCTTGATACTTGATATTTGTTTGATAATATTAATATATCTAATGCTGCCATTTTGAATCCAGGTCTGTTTAAATTTTCATTCATTATATGACATCAATGAGAAAATCAGAATGCAATGTCGTACAAAGGATAAGTTTGTATAGAAGATCACTTGTGAAGGCCAGTCTTTTGTCAAGAATGATGGAGAAGCACCGTTATATCCCAAGAGCTGCTTTTTGCTTTCCTAGATGGCTTGAGGTATTTTATCTTTTCCTTGGTAATTTACGTTACTTTTGCGGCTTTTGTGGGCTAGCAAGTGGAAGAAATAATACAATTATAAAACGAAGATAATAATAAAATTAAAGAAAAAGATCAAATCAATAAAATATTAATTATATCTTATTCGGCAACTCTATTTTATTATATGTTATTATTTATTCGTTTTATAGTTGTTACTTCATAAATAAATAAAAATATATATAATAAATAGAATTGTTAATAAAAATTTAATTATTTACTTTATAATAACTCTATTGTAGTATATATTTATTATCACGTTACAAATTAAACGTAAGTAATAAAGCATATATATTATATATAATATATATATCGTGATATATAGTCTATACGTGTATATACTATTTATATATATGTCATATCACGTGATATACACACTGATATATATGTTCTACACACATGGTTTATATATATTTTATATATAATATACACCACGTGTGTGTATTACTTTATTTGATAACTCTATTTTATTATATGAATTGTGAAAGGTGAATCGTGACATGAGTGAAAGGTTTAGGGTTTAGGTGCTAAGACTCACTTAGATAAACAATTTTAAAACAAAACAAGTGTCTCCAGAAAACACTCCTGGAAAGGAGTACAAGTCTGGATTGACAAACTAAAAAGAAAAACCTAATCAAACAAACTAAAGCCATTCATCGTCACTTTCTTCCTTGCCTCTTCCTGCAAACACAAAATATGAAGCACATTCAGTTACTTATATACAATATCATATTAATAGCAAGTATGGACTGCATCAAGCTATAAGTTTTTAGTACAATATACAATATGCAGTTACTAAAGTCTGTGCAGTGCTGATTACGAACTGCATAACCTATAATAATACTACATTAAACTCAATTAATGTGAGAGCAAAATAATACCCAAAAATACTATTACTAATTGTGGATAATTACACTCAAAGAACTATTAAGCTACAATTGATAGTTGAATTCCCTAATTCCAATGAAACTACAACAATCAAATTACAATCTTGTTACCATAAAGCAATTAATATCTTTTTTGTCGTTCAGACAGCGAAATTACAAAATTTAAACAGTAGGTTTACATATAAATATTCCGAACTGGGCTCAGAAAACCAGGACAGGACTCGGTAAATAAAAGTGACAAGTATAAAAAAAATACAGCAAGCACAAATAATCTGTTCTATGTGTTCTCAAAAACTATTAAGTCTATTTCATGTCTTTATACATCTAAAGGGTTACAGTCTACCCGCATTAAAAAAATTTAAACCCACTAATTATTGTCTAATCTGTTGACATCGAGTATACATTTAACACTACATTCACCAAAGCCTCTATGAATGATCATCCAAACTTGAAATGTACACAAATTTCAATTTACAATTGAAGTTTCAATAGTATTAGGTTAAAACATCAATCAATAATATATCATTACTAAATATAACCCTTAAGACAGAAACCTAATATAAAGCATTACTAACAGTACCTTCTTGGCCTCGGCGGCAGGTGCGGCAGCTGCAGCGCTCCACCCAAAGCAGGAGCGACAGGGCAATACGCAACACGCACCACCGGCAGCGCCAGCGTTCAAAAACGAGATCGTCAATGCTCTTATTCTGAGGATCAAGCTTTCTATTTCTGCATTAGACTTTTTATGCTTTAGTTTTCTATATAGAATATCTTTTCTTTGTTGGCTTCATCTGAGCACTAAAGAGCTAAAAGCTAAAAAGCTTATTGAATAGAGCATACACAAAGAAAATAAATATGTATACTGAATAATTAAGCAAAAGACTGGATGTTTTTTCCTTCCAAAGTAGCTTTCCCCTCTCATTATAGCTGTTGAATTAGTCATCAGCCAATTCTTTAAAAATAAATGTATATAATATTATAGTTGTCAACATAGTTGTTTAGTATTGTGAAGAGGATAGTTGCTTGGCTACCTAGAACTAGTTTTAGAACTTAGAAATGAGAATCATTATTTAATCATGGTTCATGTTGTGTGGCGAATGCCGCAGACTGATGTTTTTTTTTTCTTTTCCAGTTATATAAATATGTTTATTCAATGGATTTGATTATGTTGTGTTATGCTTGTTTCGCTTAATTCCTCGTTCTGTTGGTATATTCAAGTCCTTCAAAATCTTCAATGATATTTTGGTTTATAATTACATATATATGTTATTTATCACGGATTCTGATTTGATGTCTTGTAATTTATAACTTTGATGGCACAAAAATTTGAAATAGTCATTGAGGATCAAGCTGGAAAACAGTTCAAATGTAGGATCAATTGAGGAAGCCGAAATGACAATCAATGGATTGATTTATTTAGGGATTTGATATATGAATACTTGATTTGCTCGGCATTGTAAAGACATCCACAACTTTCTCTTTTTGTTATGAGCATTTTAAGATTCCCTTCAATAAGTGGCTACAAACCTTTTTGTGAATCCCCAAACAAAAGTAAAAAATGAAATTCATCCGTAAATATAATTACTTTATTACTTTTTTTTTAATTGAAATTATTTTAGTATAATTTCATGAAAAACTTGAATCTAAATAGATTTTCTTTCTGCAGTACGGTACCTGTCGCATGTGCAAGAGCGAAGTGATCGTTATATTTTTTTTAGCTTTCCTACTTTTGTGGTTGCATGTGCAAAAGTGAAGTGGTCATTATATTTTTTTAGCTTTCTTACTTTCATTTCTACGGCTCAAGTGGATATGCTTTGATTGCTTGTTGCTCATTCAGGTTAGGACTACTAAAAACTAAATATATTTGGATCTTACCCCATTTTCAACATGTTTTCTGTTTTGTGTCTACTAATTCAGCATGCCTTGAATTATTTAGTACTTGGGTTACACATTATATTAAAGATTTTGTCTATAGGTTTCGTAGGACACATAAGATTTTGCCTTTAAGTGAAACTATTTACTACTTGGGTTTGCACTTTGCACACGTGTCAGTATATTGGAACCCTAAAAACCAAATCCGAAACCCTTAACATGAAACCCTAATATTGGAACCCTAAACCCGAAACCCTAAACCCGAAACCTCACTAAACTCGAAACACTAAACGAAACACTAAACCCTTAAAACCCGAAACGCTTTACCTGAAACCTTAACTCTAATCATTGAATCCTAACCCAAAATCTAGAACTCGAACCCAAAACCGAACCGAATAATCTAAATTCGAACACTAAACCCTAAACTGTAAACCCGAACGCTTAACCCTGAACCCTGACTATGAAATCCTACTCTAATCATTAAATTGAATGTCGAAACCCTAAAACCCTTCCAGAACTCGGAAAAACCTAAACCCAAAACTAGAAACCCTATACCTAGAACCAAAAACCCAAAATCCGAAACGCGAAAATCTAAACCCCAAACCTCAAACCATAAACCCGAAACCCAAAACTCTAAACCCGATACCAAAAACTGTAAACCCGAAACCCTAAACCTGAAACCCTAAACTTAAAACCCTAATCCTGAAACCCTAAACACGAAACCATTAACTCAAAACCCTAAAATTGAAACCTTAATGTCGAAACCCTAAACCCTAAATCCAGAAACTCGAAACCCTAAACCCTAAACCCAAAATCCTAAACCATAAACCCTAAACCTGAAATCATAAACCCGAAAAGCAAATTCATAAACCGAAACCCAAAACCGTAAAACCGACATACGAAACCCTTAACCTGAACCATTTATCTTGAAACCCTAAACCTGAAACACTAAAATCGGAACTTAAACTCGAAATCCTAAACACAAAAATCTAAACTCGAAACCCTATACCCGAAATCCTAAATGCTAAACCTGAACCTTGATTCCAAAACCCTAAATCCGAGACTCTAAACCCTAAACCCGAAACGCTTAACTTGAAACCTGAAACCCTAAACCTAAAACTCTAATCATGAAACCATAAACCCTAAACCCAAAACTAGAAACCCTATACCTAGAACCAAAAACCCAATACCCAAAAACTGAAACGCGAAAACCTAAACCCCAAACCTCAAACCCTAAACCCGAAACCCAAAACTCTAAACCCGAAACCAAAAACTCTAAATCCGAAATCCTAAACCCGAAACCATAAACCCGAAACCCTAAACTTGAATCGCGAGACTCTAAACCTGAAACCCTAAACCCAAAACCGTAATCCTGAAACACTTAACCTGAAAGCCTAACCACGAAACCCTTAACTCGAAACCCTAAAACTAAAACTTAAATGTTGAAATCCGAAACTCGAAACCCAAAACAAGAAACCTTAAACCTTAATCCAGAAACCCAAAATCCAAAACCCTAAACCCAAAATCCTAAACTAGAAATCCCAAACCCGAAACCCTAAACCTGATACCCTAAACTTGAAACCGAAAATCTTAAACCCGAATCCCTAATCATGAAACCCTAAACCCTAAAACCAAAACTCGAAACCCGAAACTCAACCCAAAACAAGAAACTTTAAACCTAAATCAAGAAACTCGAAACCCTAAACCCAAAACCCTAAACCCAAAATCCGAAACAAGAAATCCTATACCTGAAACCAAAAAATCCTAAATCCCAAATCACTTAACCCGTAACCAGAAACCCTAAATCAAAAAATCTAAACCCGAAACCCTAAACCCGAATTCCAAAATGCTAAACATGAAACCCTTATCCCAGAACCCTAAATCCGAAACCCTAAACCCTGAACCCGAAACGCTTAACCTGAAACCCTAAACTCAAAACCCTATACATCATAAATCCTAAATCCTAAACCCTAAACCGTAAATCCTAAATCCAAAACTCTAAATCCCCAAAACTCTAAACTCCAGACCCTAAACTTGAGTCCCGAAACCCTAAACCTTAAACCCTACACCTAAAACCCTAAACCTCCTAAACGCTAAATCAAACCCTAAACTGTAAACCGTAAACCCTAAACACTTAACCGTAAATCGTAAACCCTAAACCCTAAACTCTAAATCCCCAAAACTGTAAACCCTAAACTTGAATCTCGAAACCCTAAGCCAGAAACCCCAAACCCAATACCCTAAAACTGAAACCCAAAACCAAAAATTCTAAATCCAAAACCCTAATCCTGAAACCCTTATCCCGAAACCCTAAACCCAAAACTACAAACCCTATACCTAAAACAAAAAACCTAATACCCGAAACCTAAAACCCTTAACCCCAAACCCAAAACTCTTAACCATAATCTCTAAACTGGAAACCCTAAACTCGAAACAGTAAACTTGAATCCTGAAACCCTAAACCTAAAACCCTTAATTAGAAACCGTAAACAGAAACCCAAAACATGAAACCCTAAACTCGAAACCCTAAATCGGAAACCTTAATCCTGAAACCTAAACTTGAAACCTTAAACCCAAATCCAGAAACCCTAAACTCGAAACATTAAACCCAAAACCCTAAAACCAAAATCCTAAACCCTCAACCCTAACCCCTAAACCGGAAACCCTAAATTCGAAAACCAAAAAAGTAAACCTGAAACCCTAAAACCGAAATCTGAAACCCTTAATCTGAAACCCTAAACCCTAAACCCTAAATCCCAAATCACTTAACCCGTAACCAGAAACCCTAAATCAAAAAATCTAAACCCGAAACCCTAAACCCGAAATCCAAAATGCTAAACCTGAAACCCTAATCCCAGAACCCTAAATCCGAAACCCTAAACCCTGAACTCGAAACGCTTAACCTGAAACCCTAAACTCAAAACCCTATACCTCATAAACCCTAAATCCTAAACCCTAAACCGTAAACCGTAAACCATAAACCTTAAATCCTAAACCTAAAACTCTAAATCCCCAAAACTCTAAACTCCAGACCCTAAACTTGAATCCCGAAACCCTAAACCCTAAACCCAAAAATCTAAACTTGAAACCTTAAACCCGAAATCCTAAATGCTAAACCTGAAACCCAAATCAAAAACCCTAAACACGAAACCCAAAACATGAAACCGTAAACTCGAAACCCTAAATCGGAAACCTTAATCCTAAAACCCTAAACCTTAAACCTTAAACCTAAATCCAGAAACCCTAAACTCGAAACCCTAAACCCTAAACCCAAATTCCTAAACCCTAAACCCTAAACCCAAAATCCTAAACCTGAAACCCTAAACCCGAAAACCAAAATCCTAAACGCGAAACCCTAAAACCAAAATCTGAAACCCTTAACATGAAACCCTAATATTGGAACCCTAAACCCGAAACCCTAAACCCAAAACCCTAAACCCGAAACACTAAACTCGAAACTTTAACTCGAAATGCTTAACCCACAAATCTAAACTCGAAACCCTAAATTCGAAACACTAAACCCTAAACCCGAAATGCTTAACCTGAAACCTGAAACCCTGAACCTGAACCTCTAATCATGAATCCCTAAACCCTAAACCCAAAACTAGAAACCCTATACCTAGAACCAAAAACCCAAAATCCGAAACGCGAAAATCTAAACCCCAAACCTCAAACCCTAAACCCGAAACCCAAAACTCTAAACCCGATAACAAAAACTGTAAACCCGAAACCCTAAACCTGAAACCCTAAACTTAAAACCCTAAACCTGAAACCCTAAACACGATACCTTTAACTCAAAACCCTAAAATTGAAACCTTAATGTCGAAACACTAAACCCTAAATCCAGAAACTCGAAACCCTAAACGCAAAACCGTAAACCCAAAATCTTAAACAAGAAATTCTATACCCGAAACCCTAAACCCAAAACTCTAAACCTGAAACAGTAAACTCGAAACTTAAACCAGAAATCCTAAACCCTAAACCGTAAACCCTAAACCCTAAACCCTAAACCTGAACCCTAAACCCGAAACCTTAAACTTGAATCCCGACACCCTAAACCTGAA
>PGTU02001088.1:0-10653 GCA_002896215.2 Cicer echinospermum
CTTTAATGACTTCTGCATGATAGTTGCACCACGTTTGACTTCTTTTTCGTAAGTCTTAGAGGTGCCAACTTCTTCATTTTGAACTTCTAAATCTTTGTTTGTATCCATTTAACTACAACAAGTTCAACATGCACTTTAGTTATACATCAACAAGCTCAACATGGATCATGCATTATTATAAACAAACTCAACATGTATCAGTATATCTTAAAAAAGCTCAACATGCATTTTAATGATTACAAAAAATTTATAACATCAATACCTAAATAATGGTTCGAAGAAAGATGAAATCTAAAGAACAGAGAGAACGAGAAAGTTAAAGTTCACAGAAATATGGTTCAAAGAAAAGAGGGAACGGTATTGAAGAAATACGTAATGAGGGTTACGTATTTCAATGAAAATTATATTGTGTGAAATGGGAGAGATGATCTTGTGATGGAAATAAGGGTCGAAATGAAGGAGATGATCGTGGAAATAAGGTTCGTAAAGGACGAGATGATAGGTTTGCAAAAGAAGAGAAGAAATGAAGGTTGAGATGAAGGTTACGTAAATGAAGAGGAAACTGAAGAGGTAACTGTTATATATACGTAACACTTTTACAGCGCTTTTTATAAGCCTTTTACAGCGCTTATTTTGTAAAGCGCTCTAAAAGGCTTCTTTAGTTAAATTTTAAAAAGGCTCTTTTACAGCGCTTTTCCCAAATAAGCGCTGTAAAAGACCTCCGTGTGTTATTATGTTATATGAATGTTTTTTTAAAGCCTTTTACAGCGCTTTTCCACATAAGCGCTCTAAAAATGTCTCTTTAGGTTAATTTTAGAAGCTCTTTTACAGCGCTTTTTCCAAATAAGCGTTGTTAAAAGGCCTTATTGTTTTTGTGTTTTGTTATGTTATGTTATTTTTTAAACAAGCTCAACATGCATGCAAAACCCACATAGTAGTAACTGGTCACCACAAAAATCCCTTCCTCTTCACCAAAACTCTTCTCCTTTTATGCATCTTCTTCACAAACATCAAAGCTTACTCTTTCACAATTCAATCTCCACCCTTTTTGGGGATTCCCATGATGCGTACAAGGTGTTTGAAGAAATGGGTTAATGTCTGATGTTTTTTGGATTCCCATGATGCGTACAATGTGTTTGAAGAAATGGGTTTGTGTCTGATGTTTTTTGAATCCCATGATGCGTACAAGGTGTTTGAAGAAATTAGGTGTCTGATGAATATTATTTTTAAAGCCAATTTACAGCGCTTTGGCAAACAAGCGCTGTAAAATGTCTTTTTTACTCACTTTCAAAAGAGTCGTTTACAGCGCTTTGTGTGAAAAGCGCTGTAAAAGGTATAAACACTCATTATTTTATTTTTAAAAGGATCGTTTACAGCGCTTTTTAAGATAAGCGCTGTAAAATGTCTCTTTATTTTATTTTTGTGTTTGGTTTATTTGGGTTGGGATGACATTAAAAACCTTTTTATCATTGTTTATTGGATTAAAAATATTGTTATCATTGTCTGTATCACAATACTTTAGGAGATGATGAATTATTAGAAATGACTATTAGAATCTCTCTATTCATTTCAGTTCCGTTCAATGAAAGCGAATCAATGAAAGCGCATGTGTTTTACAGCGCTTGTGAAAAAAGCGATGTAATAGGTAGTTAAATTCAATGAAAGCGCATGTGTTTTTACAGCGCTTGTGAAAAAAGCGCTGTAATAGGTAGTTAAATTCAATGAAAGCGCATGTGTTTTACAGCGCTTGTGAAAAAAGCGCTGTAATAGGTAGTTAAATTCAATGAAAGCGCATGTGTTTTACAGCGCTTGTGAAAAAAGCGCTGTAACTGATTCGCGAAAGCGCTTCCTTTTACAGCGCTTTTTTGACAAGCGCTGTAAAAGCCTTATAACGTGATGCGCAAACGTTATATGACCTACTACAGCGCTTGTTTTTACAGCGCTTTGCATCAAAAGCGCTGTAATAGGTTCCGTTATTTTTAAAATATAATTACAACAGCGCTTGTGTTTAGAAAGCGCTATAAAATGGGCGCTGTTAAATGTCATTTTTGGCGTAGTGTGACCTAAATGTTAATCCAATGACACAAATGAACTTATTGCATGCACAAGATTGGTTAAAAACCCTAATTGGAAAAGAATAAGTATAGGGACGACGAAAATGACCTAAATGTTCATCCAATGACACAAATACACCTTTTGGATGCACAAGATTAGTTAAAAACCCTAATTGGACTGGAATAAACCTAGGGAGGACGAAAATGACCTATATGTTAATCCAATGACACAAATGAACATATTGGATGCACAAGATTGGTTAAAAACCCTAATTGGACAAGAATAAGTCTAGGCAGGACGAAAATGACCTAAATGTTCATCCAATGACACAAATGAACATATTGGATGCACAAGATTGGTTAAAAACCCTAATTGGACAAGAAAAAGCCTAGGGAGGACGAAAGTGACCAAAATGTTAATCCAATGACACAAATGAACTTATTGCATGCACAAGATTGGTTAAAAACCCTAATTGGACAAGAATAAGTATCGGGTGACGAAAATTTCCTAAATGTTCATCCAATGTCACAAACACACCTTTTGGATGCACAAGATTGGTTAAAAACCTAATTGGACAAGAATAAGCCTAGGGAGGACGAAAAATGACCTAAATGTTCATCCAATGACACAAATGAACTTATTGCATGCACAAGATTGGTTAAAAACCTTAATTGGACAAGAATAAGTCTAGGGAGGACGAAAAGACCTAAATGTTCATCCAATGACACAAACACACCTATTTGATGTTGGACCTTAGTCCTTTGAAATCCTAATTTTGACATAATTAACAAACATACAATGTTCATACATCATATAAATAATCTAACATTTCATTTGAGCAAGATTTCAGGAACACCAATCCAATCCTACACACTTGAAACAAATTGCTTGGAGCACAAGAAATCAACAAAAGTTGAATTTTGACTGAGTAAATCGATTGCGAAATCGTTTTCATAACAAGGGTGTAAGGAAATATAAATGTTTGTGATTGTATAATCGATTGGGCAATCGACTGACTATATTAGAAATGAAAATTGAACAAGTCAGTGGCAACCTGGTTTACAGGTTATTCGATTGACAAATTCGATTGTAAATATCACAAAATGAAAACTGATTGAAACTAATCGACTGGCAAATCGATTGGGAAGTCACAGGGCATTAGGAAATCGATTGGCAAATCGATTGCTTAAAATGAAATTTCAAAAGTAACATGACCCTTGACTAACACAATCGATTGGACAATCTATTGTGAGAATTTCAATCATGTTAAGTTTGGTTACAATCGATTGGGAAATCGATTGAACTAAACATCTGGTAAGAACTTTTCAGAAAACAAATACCAAATCGACTGGCACTTCGATTAACATGAAATTAACTGAGTCACTGTTTTGAAACACAATCGATTGGGAAATCGATTGAAACAAGCTTTTTGAAACACAATCGATTGGGGAATCGATTGAAACAAATGTTTTGATATCACAGTGAATTCCCAGTTTGTGGCCAAAACGATTATACGTATTTGTGAATCGATTTATTCTAAAAAGTGCTTTAAAAGAATCGATTGGTAAATCGATTAGCTTATATAGTTTCAAGATTAAAGAAAAACAAGACTCGCGATAATCGATTGGCAAATCGATTAGACATGTTTTATAACTTTAATGAATCGATTGGTAAATCGATTTAGTAGTTGTTTTTCAGAAACTATATACACTGTTTTTCAATCTTTTTCTCTCAGAACCTTGATCATAACTTTCATAATTCTGAGAACTCAAGATAACTTCAATAACAGATCACAATACACTTTGTTAACAATCTGATACTGCTTTTTCAGATCAAGATCAAAAGATTATCCATAATCATTGAGAGAGTTGAAAAAAGTATTCTTGAGAGAAAAGACAATGTCCTCATGAACAATCATTGAATATCCAGATTCGTGAGAAGACACATTGATCAAGATTGAAGACTTCTTTTTGTACTTCTTTCAATCTGTCTGTAACAATACTTTGAAACGAAACGAAAGCTAGAAATCTAGCTAGAAACTGGTGGCTACTTTCTTGGGTGAGAGAGCTCAACAAGAAGGAGTCGTACTTTGATTTTGTGTTAGATTGCTGAGTGTCTACAAGGATCAAAGGGTTGATAGAAATCCAGCTAGAAACTGGTGGCTACTTTCTTGGGTGAGAGAGCTCAACAAGAAGGAGTCGTACTGTGATTCTGTGTTAGACTGCTGAGTGTCTACAAGGATCAGAGGGTGATCAATAGGAAAGAGATCATTAGAGATAGATAGGTTTCGGGGATGAAACTGGACAATCTGTAATTGATTCTTTCTATTGGAGAAGAAAATCTGAAATCCGATTGGATTGTCAGGACTGGATGTAGGTTGTCTCGTTGACAACTGAACCAGGATAAATTCTTGGTGCAATCTTCTCTAACCCTTAACTCCTTTAATTTTCTATCTTGCAATATTTGTATGTGTGATTAATATTAGATGCATGTTAAACATATTCTGTGTTAGGTAATATTGTTTAATTTGGTATTTTGACTCGCATGCATCTTGGTTAATCTCTTATCAATCTCCTTGTAATTGCTAATCTTGTATGCCGCAATTTAATTCCGCTGTGTGTATAATTCTGATTTAATTTCTTAAAGAACTAATACTTTCCGATTATTTCGAGGTCATAATAAACAACAATTGGCCTCAGAGCCTGACTTTTCGAGAGGTAAAACTCATAAAAGGAATATGGCCTCAAACGATTTTCTGGGAGAAGGCGCATCATTAGCAAGACCTCCAGCATTCAACGGAACAGCTTATATGTACTGGAAGCACAGGATGCTGATATTCCTGGAAGCCAGTGGCATAGACATCCTTGACGCTGTTGAAAACGGTCCATACATTCCCAAGATTGCAGGAACAAATGACTCAATGATTCCCAAGCCTAGAGCCAACTGGTCTGACGACGATAAAAAGAAGGTAGGTTATAATGCTAAAGCTAAGAACATTATAACATCTGCTTTGTGTGCAGAAGAATTCTTTAGGGTATCAAACTGCAAGTCAGCAAAAGAAATGTGGGACATTCTTTAAGAAACACATGAAGGAACCACAGATGTGAAAAGAGCTCGCGTAAATACACTTATGCACGAATACAAATTATTCAGCATGAAAAAGGACGAATCCATCAGCGATCTGCAGACCAGATTCACACACATTGTGAACAATCTTCACGCATTGGGTAAGCAAGTGGACAACGAACAGCAGATTGGAAAAATTATGAGGTGTCTAACCAGAGAATGGCATCCCAAAATAACAGCCATAGCTGAATCTAAAGATCTAGCAAAGATGACAACTGCAACATTGTTTGGAAAACTAAGGGAGCATGAAATGGAACTGCATCGGCTGGACGAATCAGAAATGGAAAGCCGGAAAAAGAAAGGATTATCCTTGAAGGTTCAAGCCCATCAATCGAAAACTGAATCAGATAGCTGCTCAGATGAATCCAGTAGTGAAAATGAAGAACCTGAAATCGGGTCACTTGTCAAAAAGTTCAAGAAATTTCTGAAGAAGAAAGACAATAAATTCAGAAAGCCATCTAGCTCCAAGACTAGTGACAACAAGACAATTACATGCTATAAATGTGGTAAAACTGGTCATATCAAGTCTGACTGTCACAAGATGCAATACAAAAATAGGACTACAAATACTAAAGACAAGGAGCCAGCTCACAAAGCCAGAAGAGCATATATTGCATGGAGTGACAACGAACAATCCTCTGCCTCTTCGGATGAAGAAGAAGTCAATTTGTGTCTCATGGCAAATACCGATTCAGAATCAGAAAATGAGGTTAGTTCACAATCTAATCCAACCTATGATGAGCTACAAGAAGCTTTCAATGAACTGCATGATGATTATGTGAATTCCATAAAACTGTTGTTAAGCACAAAGAAAATGCTTGAACAAATGAAAAATGACCATAAAGAAATTGAAACTTTATGTGAACAACTGAAAAAGGATTCACATGAAAAATCTGCAAAATGCATTGAACTTGAGAATAATGTTGCATCATTAAAATCTGATTTATTGAAATTTGCTAATAGTAAAGATAAACTGAATGTCATACTTAGCAATCAAAGACATGTTCATGAAAAATCTGGTTTAGGATATACACCAAATATGCATGTTAAAAGAAATAAATATAGATATGGTTAAATGAAGTTAAATGAAGAAAGATTGGTCAACCAAGTTGTATTGATGACACAGGAAAAGAGTCAATGGCATTTAATCAGAAAGTTTTGTGTTTAAAGCGATTGGGTAATCGATTTCAAGTTTGTTCACTTTTGTTTAAAGAATCGATGTTGGAATCGATTGTTTTAGCCCAGGATTCAAAGTTCAGAGATGTGTATTGAAATGTGCCCGAGCGTCGATTGGGAAATCGACTAGTTCAGTATTCAACGTTAAGACAATCGATTTGGGAATCGATTAAGTAACTCTGGACATCGATTTGGAAATCGACTTAAAAATGTGACCGTTGTGACTATTTCTCACTAGCCGTTGAAGGTAATTATTACCAAATCGATTGAGGATTTTCCAGAAACGGTAACATAATCGATTGAGCAATCGATTTACTTGTTCAAAGGTTTAAATAGGAACAGTTCTAAATCGATTTCCTCACTGATTATCTCCAAATCTCTCTTTTTTTCTTTGTTTCATCTCTTTGCTCTGTCTCTGCAACTGATATCTAAATTCAATCTACCCTCTATCTTCACTCAATCTCTTCAATCTACAAACATGGCTCGAGTAAAACAGACCCAAGCCCATACCCTTTCACCTTCATCATCTTCAACAAGTGGAACTCCTTCACTCCACCTACTGTGTCTAAAAGGATTCCAATTCCTACGCATAAGATCCTTGCCAAGGACAAGGGCAAGCAACCTGCACTTAATCAAGAGGTATCTAAGAAAAGGAAGGAACCACCAACTGAGAAGCTTTTGGCTGATGCTATGAAAGAGATTTCTCAGAAGAAAACAAGCCTGTTACATCACCCCCACCTAAGAAAACTCCTGCACCCAAGGATAAGGATGCAGAAGTCACCATTCCAGCAGAATTTCTTAAAAGGAAAATCCATGAGGGTAGGACTCTGGATTTTGCCTACTTTGATACAGAAGGCTTCACATTCCAAGATCATTTGAGATTTCATGGTCTTGAAGGTTTTCTTTCATCTACTCTGGACGGTTATCCAAAACTGATAAGAGAATTTTACGCAAACTTCAAGCTTACTGATGACGGATTCAAGACTCAGGTTAAAGGTAAAAGGTTATCAATGTCCTTTGAAGATTTTGCTGAGTTGACAGGATTGCTATTTCACGGAACATCTATAGATGGCAGTTCTGATGCGGATGCAGCTGACGAAGGATGGAAAGCATCGCTGGACAGGCACACGCAGTGAAAGATATTATGGTTGATGGTTTTGTTGAAACCAACTCATTGCCAATTGGTCAGATGAAGGTACAACAACGAATGCTCATGTATACACTAACAAGGATGCTTGTACCAAGATCAGGAAACCATGCAGTAGTCCAGAAGTTGGACATAATACTGTTATGGGGATTATCTAAAGAGCTAAGGATGAGTTGGACTTGGATTGTGCTAAGGCACATGTTAGAAGCTTCACAGAGTAAGCTCATGTTGCCTTATCCACAGCTGGTTACAAAGATTCTTAAACACTTCAAGGTATCATTTATGAATGAAGAATCTGCAAAGACAACCCTCATCTTCGGCGAAGCAATTGCGAATCAGATGAAATTGAAGAAAGTAAATGGCATTTGGATTAGGCCAATGCCAAATGTTGAGCCAACTCCTCCACAAGCCTCTGAATCAGCAGCTGAGCCTCCTGCATATGTTGCAAGATTGATGGAATTTATGGCAGCTCAGATGGCACACAATGCCAAAATGCTAGAGTCCAATGCAAGGATGGAAGCTACTTTAACATCTATCCAAACATCCCTGAAGTCAGTTGTTCAGGATGTTGCTGCAATTCAAGCGCACCTAGGCCTCAAGCTATCATTCGAAGACACAGCAGATATTGGTCGACAAGCAACTGAAGAACCACAACCAGATCCCCTAGAACGGTCTGCGACTCACGGTGAGGAGACACCTGCTGAGGGTAATACAGCGGTCTCTACCTCTCCCTAGATGATAGTGAGGACCAGCCCACTTTAGGAGATTAGGTGTTTAAGCTCTTTATTTGTGATGTCTTGTTTTGTTTGTTTTGCTGCTTTGCTGTTTTATGTTTTCTTAATAATATATATATAAACAAGTTTATTCATTGTGATCAAATTAAAGTTGCCATACTGCTCTGTTGCATATCTGTTTGTTTGATCTGATACACTGCACATGTTGTTTAATCTGAATTCAGTTATCTTAATCAACTGATATGCTCTGATATATTGCTCTGATTGTCATTGATCTGACATACAATGTTATATGATTTCAACCCCAATGCTTATGTTGTTTAACATAGGGGGAGGAATTCTTTTTCTGCCTTTTTGCCTTAACTGACAAAGGGGGAGAAAAATTTAACTTGATAATATGCTTGTTGTTGCATTGTTTTTACAATCTGATGATTTTGCTCTGATACTTAATAATGTAATTAATAATGTAATAATACTCTTATGTTATGTTCTGAAATGCTCAAGTTAAAATTGTATGATTGTAATTTATGCCAAAAAGGGGGAGATTGTTGGACCTTAGTCCTTTGAAATCCTAATTTTGACATAATTAACAAACATACAATGTTCATACATCATATAATAAATCTAACATTTCATTTGAGCAAGATTTCAGGAACACCAATCCAATCCTACACACTTGAAACAAATTGCTTGGAGCACAAGAAATCAACAAAAGTTGAATTTTGACTGAGTAAATCGATTGCGAAATCGTTTTCATAATAAGGGTGTAAGGAAATATAAATGTTTGTGATTGTATAATCGATTGGGCAATCATCTGACTATATTTAGAAATGAAAATTGAACAAGTTAGTGGCAACCTGGTTTACAGGTTAATCGATTGACAAATCGATTGTAAATATCACAAAATGAAAACTGATTGAAACTAATCGACTAGCAAATCGATTGGGAAGTCACAGGGCATTACGAAATCGATTGGCAAATCGATTGCTTAAAATGAAATTTCAAAAGTAACATGACCATTGACTAACACAATCGATTGGACAATCTATTGTGAGAATTTCAATCATGTTAAGTTTGGTTACAATCGATTGGGAAATCGATTGAACTAAACATCTGGTAAGAACTTTTCAGAAAACAAATACCAAATCGACTGGCACTTCGATTAACATGAAATTAACTCAGTCACTGTTTTGAAACACAATCGATTGGGAAATCGATTGAAACAAGCTTTTTGAAACACAATCGATTGGGGAATCGATTGAAACAAATGTTTTGATATCACAGTGAATTCCCAGTTTGTGGCCAAATCGATTATACGTATTTGTGAATCGATTTTAGTCTGAAAAGTGCTTTAAAAGAATCGATTGGTAAATCGATTAGCTTATATAGTTTCAAGATTAGAATAAACCTAGGGAGGACGAAAATGACCTAAATGTAATTCCAATGACACAAATGAACATATTGGATGCACAAGATTGGTTAAAAACCCTAATTGGACAAAAAAAAAAAAAAACCTGGGAGGACGAAAGTGACCTAAATGTTAATCCAATGACACAAATGAACTTATTGCATGCACAAATTGGTTTAAAAACCCTAATTGGACAACAATAAGTATAGGGAGGACGAAAATTTCCTAAATGTTCATCCAATGACACAAACACACCTATAGGATGCACAAGATTGGTTAAAAACCCTAATTGGACAAGAATAAACCTAGGGAGGACGAAAATGACCTAAATGTTAAATCCAATGACACAAATGAACATATTGGATGCACAAGATTGGTTAAAAACCCTAATTGGACAAGAATAAGCTGGGCAGGACGAAAATGACCTAATGTTAATCCAATGACACAAATGGACATATTGGATGCACAAGATTGGTTTAAAAACCTAATTGACAAGAAAAAGTCTAGGTAGGACGAAAGTGACACAAAAATGTTAATCCAATGACACAAAATAACTTATTGCATGCACAAGATTGGTTAAAAACCCTAATTGGACAAGAATAAGTATAGGGTGGACGAAAATGACCTAAATGTTCATCCAATGACACAAACACACCTTTTGGATGCACAAGATTGGTTAAAAACCCTAATTGGACAAGAATAAGCCTAGGGAGGACGAAATGACCTAAATGTTCATCCAATGACACAAATGAACTTATTGCATGCACAAAATTGGTTAATAACCTTATTGGACAAGAATAAGTATAGGGAGGACGAAAATGACGTAAATGTTCATCCAATGACACAAACACACCTTTTGATGCACAAGATTGGTTAAAAACCCTAATTGGACAAGAATAAACATAGGAGACGAGAAAATGTCCTAAATGTTAATCCAATGACACAAATGAACATATTGGATGCACAAGATTGTTAAAACCCTAATTGGACAAGAATAAATTTCTCTT